>JAFEMH010005489.1:15000-161502 GCA_022495995.1 Adenophora triphylla var. japonica | reverse complement strand
TCCCCTCCGAACTTCCTCCATAAACGACTACTCCCTCGCCCGATTCACCCATTAAATCACCTCCCCGACAATCAATTTTTCGTCTGACTTCAATATTCCGCCAACTTACAATCCGTCTCACCTTCTCAACGATCCCTCATACTTTCCTGTGTATTCTCCTTGATTTTCAATTTCCTTTGTTTTTCTCAAGCTTTTATTCGCTATTACGGCTAGGTTTAAGAATTGTCTTAGACAAATTAGGAAATGGGCCGTTGTCAAAGAACCGGAGGCAGTATTTACTACTTAACCAGGGGTATATTGGGCAAGTGATCCCATGGATGATCTAGCACTGTCTTAGGATCAATAGGTAGATCCCGCCGTAATTGCCGCGGTAGAGATTAGGGCAAATGTTTTCTTCATTCCTCGCCCCCATGTCCAAAACGTTTCACTCCCCGCGAAGCCATTCGTCTCTCATCTTTGTCGCTTCTACGGTCCCCCTACGTACTGAAGCCAGCTTCCGACACCGACTATCCCGCCGCCAAATCTTTAGCAAATAGAAAACATAATAAACAAGTTATCTCTTTCTTCTCGACTGAAAAGGATGTCTCATACCGGGAACCCCTAGCGCTTCAACATCAATCAAGGGAATTCGCCTTTAACTAATACCCCTTCCACTTACTCGCCGGCGGGAATGACCCTTTACAAAATCCCCATATGACCCCTTTCCACACCAAATAATTACATCGACTATCTCAACTATCACATCGCTCCCTACGATGGCGACATGTCCCTCTCTACGATTAGGCATGCATAAGACGGTATCAGTAGTCTTTCCCTCAGCTTCAACTAGTGGCCGGACTTAAGATTCCAGCTGACCCTTTCATTTCCCTTTTCTTTATATAAAGCCCAAGCAGCCGTAGCTGAGCTTCATCCCAATGCCATTAGGGTGTTAACCAGCTTTATAACTGTTTGCCGCGCCCTGAGGCGGGAACCAACCACCCACCTTCTCATGGACATGTTTACTGGGTATCAGCAGAAAGATAGCAAAACCCAAGAAATTCGCATGTCGCTTAAATATAAAAAAACCCAAAATTCTTACTCCCTTCCTTCCAAAGTCCACCACCGGCTAGATGATCCTCTTTTCATTGTTTCCTCGCGTGTGGGTTGGGCTCTTCCTACAGACTTGAAGGGAATTCACCCTAAAGTTGACAAGAAATGGGCTTTGATGAAGACGAGAAACGTCCTGAAAGCAACAATGGTCCGATTTTCGCCGAGGCCAGCACCACCGACCCTTTCTCCCTGCATTATTCTCCATCTCAACAAATCCTCGCCGATCATTCCCTTTCTTTAGCCAAGTAGGACTTTCCCTTGCCTTTCCCGCCACTGCTCCGCGGAAGTCAGCCGTGACTTTCACCGAATCTTCGGGCCGTTGGGAACGCCATACAAAGCTATAAGTTTGGGCGCAGACGCACTATTATGCGGAATGGTCAAGCAACTCCGTGTCCTAAGCCATGCGAGAAGTTCAACGTATTGGTTTCTTTTTATTCTCTTTACATACCGTCATCTTTTTATTGTCGCTATCCCCTCTTATTTCTTGCAGCTCACGTAATCTATGGACACTGAATCAAAAAGAGGTCAAGGCTCACGGCAGTGCCCGGAACAAAGAAATCTAAGCGCCCAGCCTCTCGCCAGAACGCCAAATTTCTCACGGCCTCGCTCGCCGACTCACTATTCCCATCATAACACCGGCATTGGATTTAAAGGGTCAGACGGAAACATCCCGTGTAGGAAAGCTCCTTCCTCCACCTCTTCCCGCCCTCAAAAGCAGGCAACGCAAAACCCACACCGGCTTCCCGCTCTCGAAGAATCCTCAATCCGAGACTTTCCACTTAAATGGGATGAGGAGGAAGCATAGCAAGAGGAACAGAAGAACAAGAAGTTAAGAACATGACGAGCTCCCACACTCTGGAGATAGAGGGCGTACGCTCCTCGAACAACAAAGAAGTTGAAACCGAGGGGACTCATTCAGATATCCCCTCGGCGAGATCCGCCTCTCCACCTCCCTCGCTCTCACCTGGGACGACAGCCGCCCTAACAACTCTTCCTATCAATCCTTTCTTCTCGCTCACCTCCGTCGCCGAGCCAACCTGGGTTAAGAAGGATTTAAAATTCTCAAGATTTGAGCCAGGTGCATGCTGGCTCTTTGGAAGCAAATGCCATTCCCAAGTTCGAAGGGATTAATTACCGAATGCTTGGATAATCAAGCTCTCCGTTTGTTGCCTCCCACCGCCCTCAAAAGTGGTAAGGCGATCAACAAAGCGGCTCTCATGCTGAGAAGGAGAATCCCGCTCTATCTCACCTTATCATGCGGAATTCAGCACTTTTCCCCGGTAAGTCGTCCCTTACTCCTTTTTTTATTCATTTAAATTGGGCTTTCTCTTTATATTTTCTCGTCTAACTTTTTATTATCGCATAACTTCTCGCAGCTCTAAGCAGATTTATCCCGGGCTTAAGCAACAAATGCATCAAATCCCTTGAGCATGAAAGCTTATCGAGGCGTGGAGCGGGAGCCGAATGTTTATAAAGGCGGGAAGTGTCAAGGCTGGATGCATCCATCCAAGAGCTCAAAGACCTCAAAGAAAAGGCAGATGTCGACGTTGGGCCGAGTGAAAACCCATTCGGGAAAAGTTGGAAAGGAAAAACAAGGATGCCGAGGAAAAGCCGGCCACCCTTGCCGCCGAAAACGAAAAGCTCAAAAACCGATAAGCTGGCCAAACTTGTAAAACTTGACGCCGAGAATAAATGCGCTTAGTGGGATGAGGATTTCATAAAGAAATCAAATCACCAAGCTAGTGGAAGATTTAAATTAGAGAAGTCCAAATCTCAAACCGTCCGAAATGGATGCGCAGCCGACAACGCAATCCTTCATACTTTTAAGTGACTATAGCCGCAGTAGCCAATCCTCCGCCATTACCCCGGCCATGCTTGCGAGATGGGGTTCCGAAACTATCTTCGCCGACAAAAAGTCGCAAGTGGACATCCCCTCAGGCCTTTCAAATAGAGGAAGAGTTAGCCCAACTCGCGTAGCTAAGATGCCGTTTTCGCAAGGCGGCTTGCCCATTCCCGCAACTCGCCGCGACAACATCATTCCCTCCTTTCGACCTTCAACAAAAGAACAAGGATGCTCTTAACGCCGCCTACAATGCCCAATGATTTCATTCTTGTTCCTTTTCGTGGTCATAAGCTAAACTCTTTTTCATTCTCCGCCCTCGGTTTGTAACAAACAATATTTCTTTCTCTTCGCATTTTAATTTCATTTCTCGCAACTTTAACTTAGGTGATCGGGTCTTCGTGCCCCAACTTTTGTACTTATCTAATTGTCGCACTTTTGCAACCTTTATCTTATGCTTTCCGTTTCTCATGCCTTATCTCCAATCTTTACTTGTTTAACATTAACATTTTCATGTCGCGTGATCTTTCTTTTCGATTCATAATGATTTTGCTTCGATAGTTCATCTAAGATCGTACTCCCCATCTTATCTCTAGATACATACTACTCCCTCTTCAAAAAGTGAGAGGCTCGCTCTTTTGAAAAGCAGCCTCACTCCCAAGTGTAGATTATTGTCAACTAAGCCAGCTTGGTCTCTAACCAAGATAAGCCTCATCTCTGCTGGGCGACTTGGTCTCTAACCAAGTCGCCACATCCTTTTTGGGCGACTTGGTCCCTAACCAAGCCACCACGTCTTTTTCGGGGCGACTTGGTCTCTAACCAAGCCGCCACATCTCTTGGGTGACTGGGTCTCTAACCAAGCCACCACATTCCTTGGGCGACTTCGTCTCAAACCAAGCCGCCACATTCTTTTTTGGGGGCGGCCTGGTCCCTAAATCAAGCCACCACATCCTGCGACTTCGGGTCTCAAACCAAGCCAGCTTCACATCTTTGGGTGACTTGGTCTCTAACCAAGCTACCACATCCTTGGGGCGACTGCCCTAACCAAGCCACACCACATCTCTGCTTCGGGCGACTTCGTCTCTAACCAACTGCCGCCACATCCTTTTCGGGTGACTTGGTCTCTAACCAAGCCACCACATCCTTTCGGGGCGACTCTGGTCTCAACCAAGCCGCCACATCCTTTGGGTGACTTGGTCTCTAACCAAGCCACCACATCCTTTGGGCGACTCGGTCTCTAACCAAGCCGCCACATCCTTTGGGGTGACTCTTGCCTCAAACCAAGCCACCACATCCTTTTTTTCGTGACTCGGTCTCTGGGGCCAAGCCACCACATCCCTTCGGGGCTTACTCTGGTCTCAAACCAAGCCGCCACACGTCCATTAAAGGTGCCTCGTCTTCTAAACCAAGACACCACATCCCTCTCGCGAGTGAAAGGACGGATTTACTATCACTTCTCACGTTTCTTTCATGGGTTCTCTCCTCTACTCGTCGCCTCCTTTATCCAAGCTCTTCATCTCTTTGTTAAAATCGGCTTCCTGACTCCACCGTCGGTCTTAACTAATCCTGCCGCTCTCCAATAATCAAGCGTTTCACAAAACATAACACTGGCCAAAAATTTTAATGGAAAACGGTGATCACAAAAACAATATTGTCAGCCGAGCAATTCCTTCCTTCTTCATTACGTCGACAAGTTACATCGTGCTAGATTGGGCAAATTTTACATAACTTTCCGGCCAATGCGATGTACACAAAAACACATTGACCACAGTAAAAGTTACGTATCTTTTGTCATCTAGAACCAAAATCAAAAAGATGCAACTAAAAAGGGCGTTACTACAACTTCATTGATAAAATCGCTTCAAATGATCGACACTCCTGTGCATTCTTCAACTCTTCGCCATCCCGCTTCTCAGCCGATAGGTCCCTTTCTCGAACAATTCTGAGATATTTGAAACGGCCCTTCCCATTTTTCATTTTAACTTGGTGAAGCCTCGGTTTGGGTCCCGTGGCTTCGCACTCCTTAGTACCCAATCACCTACATTAAAAGACCTCTTGTTAACCCGCTTATCATGTTGGGCCTTCATCCTCTCGCTTTCTTTGTAATTTACCATCCTCATTCTCGCTTGTAACCCTCCTTTCTCATCAACCAAACTCAAGGTCGTTGCACCTGCCCTCTGCCCATTTCTCGCCTCATCATAATAAGTCACTCACTTTGTAAGCTTCGGTAGCGCCAATCTCGGCCGGTGCTAGGCGTAGCTTCGCAGACTCCATAAGTTAAAGCAAATGCTGTTTCACCAGTTGAATTCCCCTTTATTGTGGTCCTTACATACAGCGTCACAATGCAGTAGACAATTCTTCTAACCATGCTCTCCGCAGCCCTTCCTTCTAGAATTTTTTACGTAATGCTAAAGTGATTTCGCTTATTTGCCGCCTCCGCCCTCGACCATTACTGGCTGCGGCCCGTATACCGCCTGCAGCATCCAATGCTTCACATTCATCCTTTGACATTCCGCGGCAAATTTCTTACCAAACCGTGTTCCATGATCAGAAATAATGGCCCCGGGGTAACCCATATCTGCACCAAAATGCTTTTCTTGAACGAACTTAATCACATTATCCTCGCTTATCGTTGCCGGCTAAGGCTTTTCGCTTCACTCGGCACTTCGTAGAAATAATCCACTTTACGCAACGACTCACATGCCGGCACCCTCGCTCGCCTTTGGAAATGGCCCAATCAAATCTATGCCCCAGCATATCAAAAGGCCACGTTGCGACAATAGCGCGTTCCGCTCGCGGCGGGTTGGCATGCGGAATATTCCCAAACCTTTTCGACCCAACTTCTCGCATTTCCGAACATATTCTTCCGCATCCTTCTCAAGCTTGGCCAATAATAACCATGGAACAACACCTTCTCCGCAAGAGACCTCGCCCGGATGACCTCCGGGCAGACGCCTTCATGAATTTCAAATAAAACCTTAGCCACCGTCCCCGCTCTATACACCTCATCGATGGCTTTGAAAAAGATCTTCTATATAAGATTCCATCTTGCACCGTAAATCGCGGGGAAGTCACCTTTACGAGTTTAGCCCTTTCTTCCTCATGCGGCAATTCACCCTTCTCTAAAAAATCTTTCATGTCAGTAACCCAATTTGCTTCTGTCTCTCCAATTTCCATTACCCTGGATCTATCAATTCTTGGCGTGTCCACATACTCCACCAAGGAATCCACAATTGCTTCATTTCCTCCACTTCCCGCCGACTCCGCTGCATCCGCCTTTGAATTCTCTTCTCGCCCAATTTGTACCAACTCCCAAAACTCAAAGTGATTCAAAATGTTTCTCACCAAATCACAATATCTTATCAAGAATGAATTCACCGTGCCATATTCACCTTTTACTTGTTTAACAATCAACTGAGAGTCAGAATGGACCACAATCCTCTTTACTCCAATATCCCGCGCAAATTCGATTCCCGACACCAAGGCTTCATACTCCGCCTGATTATTAGACACTGGGAACTTGAACCTAAATGCTTTCCTATACTCACATTCCGCATCTGGGGATATCAAAACCATTCCCGCTCCTCCTCTGTCCTTTGCTGACGAACCATCCACATGTAGAATCCAACAATCCTCCGGCCTCTCCCTTTCTTCCATCAAACTTGGCTCAGCCCGCTTTGCCATCCTCTTTTTCTCGCGCTCCTCAACTACATCGGCTCGTGACTTGGTAAATGAGGTTTCAACTATAAAGTCTCGCTAACGCTTGCGCCTTAATAGCTCGACGAGATTCATAGCTGATGTCGAACTCCGTCAACTCAATTGACCACTTCAAAAGCCTTCCCGTAGACACGGTTGGCCGCAAAATCTTTCTTAAGGGCGCGTGCATCAACACCACAATGGTAATGAGCGACAAAATAGGCCCTCAACTTCCTCAAGCCGCCACCACCAACGCATGTAAGCCAACTTCTCGGCATTAAAATACCTCGATTCAACCTCACTTAATGCTTTGGAAACATAGTATACGTGCCTTTGAATTCCTCCGTCTTCCTCACCAACACCGCGCAACCGCATAGTCGAAGCCGCCAAATAAACAAACAATTCCTCCCCTCCAGAATGGCCGCTCAACAATGGTGGCTTTCCTAAGTAAGCTTTCATTTCTTCAAAAGTCGCTCCGCACTCCTCGCTCCATTCAAATTTCTTTCCGCCACTTCAAAACTTTGAAGAACGGCAAACATCTCTCCGCCGACTTCGAAATAAATCTTCCCAAGGCAATGATCCTCCCATTTAGTCGCCGAATCTCGCGAATAGACTTAGGTGGCGACATATCTAATAACGCTTGAATTTTTCTCGGGTTGGCCTCAATCCCGCGCTTTGTTGACCAAGAATCCTGTGAATTTTCCCGCCGTAACACCAAACGTGCACTTACTAGGGTTCAACTTCATTGAATTCCTTCTTAAGTTCTCAAAAGTCTCGGCAAGATCCAACAAGTGGTTATTCTCTCCGGTGCTTTGATCACCATGTCGTCAATGTACGCTTCTATATTCCGCCCAATCTGCGACTCTAAACACCTCGTTCACCATCCTTTGATATGTTGCCCCGCATTCTTCAAGCCGAACGGCATCATCTTGTAACAAAATTTCCCTTTGAGTCCTAAACGCCGTCGCTTTGTCTTCCTCCGCCATCTTAATCTCGGTGGTATCTGAATAAGCATCAATAAAACCGAACACTCGTGACTGAAATGGAATCCACCAACTTATCAATCTTGGGCAAAGGATAGCAATCCTTGGGACATGCCGTATTCGAATCGGTAAAATCAATGCACATTCTCCACTTCTTGTTTGACTTCAAAACCATTACGGACAAGCCAACCACACCGGATATTGAATTTTCTCGATTATTCCCGCCTTCAACAACTTTTCCACTTCTTCCAATCGCCATCTCTTTCTCCGGCGACAAATGCCTTACCCTTTGCTTAAATGGCTCCACCTTAGGATCAAGCATTCAAACAATGTAGAGGCAACACTCTCATCAATACCGCTTCGTGTCCTCCGGTCTCCAAGCGAATACATCCAAATTTTCCTTCAAAAATCAACCAACGCTTCCCGCTCATCCCGCGACGCTTGCTTGCCAATCTTCACCTTCGCTCAGGGAAAATAACAATTGATTTCCACCTCCTCCAACTCTTCTCCCGCCTTGATATACGGCTCATCCCGCACCCGCAGCGTCTCCACCTCTATTCTTTTCCTCTTCCTCATACCCATAGGAGCGGGCTTCTTAAGATCGGCAAAGACATTACCGCAGGCCGCCCACACGAGGCGTCCTCCACCTCCATGGCTTCATAATCATCATCAGATTCGCTCATTAGTACTTTAACGTTTCCCTCAACCACTTCTTCAATTCTTGGCTCCTGCATACTAACAAGCCTTACAACCCTGGCATAACTTATATGGGGCGTGGCATTCACTATTTCCATCGCCCAACAATTTTCTTCACTATCATCACCCTTTCCCCCCATATCGGAGGCTACATCCCTGACCTGATTCCCGCTCTTCCAACATACGATTTCTCGCCACGAAACTCGTCCACGACACTTGGTTTGTCGCTTCGGCTACCATAGCGGTTCCATTCTTCATACTCTCCGTTACGATCCAATCTGGTTCACCATTCTCCACCTCTACAATCTTAACCATATTTATCTTTAGCTGACTAGATTCTACTTTGGAAGTCATCGAAATTGTACTCTCTGTCTTAGCTTTCAACATCTCCTTTTGTTTTCTTATCACAGTAACCGCCTCACTCTTCAAGCTTGACCTATCCCATTTCTTTAGTAGGATACTTCACCCTACGATGGGGAATTGTGAGAACCATTTCAAAACTCAACATGAATGGGATTCCCACTTATAGCATTATAAGGAGACACAAGATCAATCACCATGAATTCGACATTCTCGCATCTCGCCGGCTTTCCTTCACCAATTTCAACATCCAACATAATCGTCCCTTTAACTTTAGCGAGTGATTAGTGAATCCCTCAAGATATCCGCTTATGAGGCACCAAATTTGCCTGCAGTATAATTCATTCTTTTAAAAGCATCATAATAAAGCACATTCCTACTTGCCCCGAGTCCACCATGACTCATTGCACAATATTATTGCCTGGATACATTGTGATGATAATTGGTGACTCCCGTGACTTTTGGTAGCTTGACTGACTCTCGCTGGAAAAAGCGATCACCCTTTATCTTGGCGGCGGGAGCGAGGAACATCAAACGTATGCGTCGAGGTCATGATTTGGGTATTCAAGCGAGACACCTTTGGGTAAAGGGTCGTGAATGACATCTACCAAATTTCTCTCCGGCCTACGTTGATCATCATGCCCAACATTCTCCTCCCAAATACTCATGAGAAAACCCCTGTCAATCTTCCCTGAATCAATCTTCTCAAATTATAACAATCGTCGATCTTGTGCCCCTTATCTTTGTGAAATTCACGGTAACTATTCGATCTCTAGACGGACCAGTTTCCTGGTGTGATAGGAAAAGGTTCGGGCTGATTTATTTTCTTCATGATCTCGCTAATAGGAGTGTTGAACCGGCTATACTTGATGTCTGTCTTTGGCTTAAACTCTCTCGATCCCCGTGCGCCCTTCTCCACGGCCTCCGCTTCCTCCCGTTTGACTTGCCCCTCTATTGCCGCCAAACCCCCTTTTTCATCTCGCGCCTATCTCCACCCTTTCGCTCGCCACTTTCTTGACGGCACGACTACTAAGCTGTACCCCCGCTTTGTCTTAACTCCCAGCTCCCATTTACAAAATCCTCGCACTCTTTCATACAACTCCACTGTAGTCTTTGGCAATCTCATCCCTAACTCCTGCTTGAAGTGACCGGCGTGTAAGCGGGTGTTATACAACATGATTATCTCGCCTTGTGCGATATCGGGAACTTGATTGGCCGCTCCCACGAACACAATACGTGAAAGTCGCAATCCACTCCCCATCCTTTTGCTTAAGGCCGCACAACTCGAGTCTTTGAGCTGGTTGTGATCCCGACGCACTAAATCTCGCCAAGAATTTCTCCACTGAAATCTTGATACCCAGATTATAGAATCTTCGAGTTTGTACCAAGAACCAATCCAATGCATGATGCGCAAAGTGCTCACCAATGCTCGACATAAAATTGCTTCATTCTCGGTCAACGGCGACATGGTTGCTTCAAATCCTCCTACGTGGGTTCTTGCTCTAGACTTTCTGAATAACTTGATAAAGTTGGCATTCGAAAACACAGTGCAGGGCGACACCTTTGATATTTTGGGTGAAAGGAGCCAAAAAAGGCTTTTTTCCTTCCACTTTCTTTATTCCCGCCTCTAAATCCTTGATTTTCCTCGCCATCTCAGCCACCTCATTTCTTAACCTTTGTTCCTCTTCCTTCTTAGCCTTCTCTGCCTCACTAGCCTTGGCTAACTCTGCGGCTTTTATGGCTTCTACGATCTTCTCGGCCTCTGCCGCCTTGCCGCCTCTGCGGCTCTCAGCTCCCTTTCCTTGTCAAAGTCTTTATCTTTCCTATCTTGTCGCCGTCGCTCCCTATCCCGCGGTGACCTCTCCCGATGTCGCCTAGCATCATGACGTCGCGATATATGGGTCCTTTCCTTGCCGCGTCCCTCGTCGTGTGTGGAGCCACTAGATTCATTGCTGTCATATTCAAAGTAATAAGAATCTTCTTTGGAATTGCCTGGCTTATGGTGTATTTTCTTTCTTCTCTTCTTTCTTGCTTCCAAGTCATCATCTCGCCTTCGATTTTACGCTAGTCTCACAGGCGGCGGCGTATCTACATTCTGTCTTGGTCTATTAGCCACGCTAGCGCTATCCTCCCGATTTTGCCCACCAACATGGGACCTTCCCGCTTGCCCATTTAGCAAATTCTCAGGAATGTGGGAGGGCTCCACATGTAACTCCTTCAATTGTTGATTATTGGCGAGGACATGCATCCACGCCTCATTATCCGCCCTTAACTTTTCAATCCTTTCTCTTACTTCTGCATTCTTCGACTTCGCGGGAACTTGGCCTTCATCTACTGCTTTGGCTCTTTCCACTCTCACCCTTTCCTCCTCCACCCTATCCCGCCTCACACTGGTGTTAGTCTCAGAAGTATGGACCTCCACCTCTCTTTCCGATCTTGCTTGACTCCCGCTTACGAGCATCCTTTGCATTTGGGGTTGCCAATGTTATGTTACGGGCCGCCACTAGAAGGAGTAGCTTTTTCTTGTCCAACCACCATAACTTGCTTCCAACTAAGCTGTTACACTTTACATACACTTCAAGACAAATCACACCTTTTCACCATAAACCAACTGTTCTGACAACTTTACAAGTCACTTTCTGAAAGCAAAATGCCTTTAATGCATGTACTAATGAACTTACAACCTTCTGACCAAAGACAACTTTATGACTTCCTGGAATAAATATCACAATCCAAAAAACGCCTTTAACAAGTACTATCTGAGAATCCTCCTTGGTTTTCTGATCAATCAGCATTTACTCCTTTAACCAAACTGACAGTTAGAATCTTGGGCTCCACGACAACAAACAACAACGGTGCTCCATCTTCTCTCTCACCTCCGGCGGCCACCAACAACCTCCCAAACTTCACCTAGCCGCCTCGAAGAAACGCTCATGTCCCTAAGACAGCGAACCAACTGATCTTTGCCATGGAAAATGGTGTTGATCGGGAGTTGGATCTTCAAGCGCTTCAAAGGATACTCGGCTAATCTTCTTGGGATGGCTCCCTCTGGGGGACCTACACACACAAGCAACAATGAACTACCGGGGGTGACTCCGGTGAAACCCCTCCGGGCGTGAGAATCAGCTTTTTCGTTCAGATGTAAGAAAAGCTTTCTATTGTAATGGAGGAAAGACAGATTTAGAGAGAGAGAGTAGACTTACTTGATAAATGGAGAATTTCACATATTTATACCACCTTGTAATCATGGACCATACCTGGAAGGACACGTGTCAGTCATCCATGCTAAGTCAGTCAACTACCCTCAGAGTTAGTAAGAAAGTACTGACATTCCCATCATGTTACACTGTTTACATTATGGGGATGGGTACCACGTGTCAGTACACCCAAAGGTTGGACCATCAGCCACGTTTGTCGCTAGGCGACAAACTCTTCACAAATCTACAAAGTAGTCCAAATTACTCATTCTCAGATATTCATATTTTACCTAAAACTATGAGACAAGTTCATCTTCTCGCCTATTGCTTTTCTCGCCCTCATTAAAATTCATCAAATCTGTACACCACCTTTTGTCGCTTATTACCCTATATTGCCTTCTTAAACCAACATATTAATTATAGCTCAACTTGTCACTTATTTTCGCATTTACTATCATCTTACTTGGCCTAATAAGTTTATCGAACCTTTTTAACTATTTAGGCCCAGTCCATTTATGATAACCATTTCACCTACCTAGCCCACCCACCCGGCCAGTCGCGCCTAACCCCCCCCACCCCCTCTCCCCCAAAAATAATTTTTTAAAAGAAGTGTAAATTGGACAATTTATATGATTTCATTTCATTCCTATAATTTGTATTTTCAAATCAAACATGATTTGCCAAGGAATTGAATGACAATTTCATTCCATTTCGTGCCCACCAAATGGAGGGGTTTGACCAGTTTTTTTCCATTTCAATTCCTTCAGGAATTCAATTTCTTTGACAATTCCATCCCTTCACTTTTTTTCTATTGAACCAAACGGCCTAAGACTTCGGGTTCTTTGGAGTCGAAATGTTAACCTACGGAGCACGCATTTGTAAATTATTCAGAATTATTATGGTTGGTCAGTGATCATATTTTTAAGTAAGAATGATTGCTATTTATAAAAATAAAATTAATTAAATGATAATATTAGTGGTCAAGGATAGCTGTATGTATTTTTCAGTCGTAGCCATGATTTTATAATTATCGTTTTTATAGATGATGAGTAGACATAGTATATTTTTTTATTATTATCTCTATCTCAAAATAAATTTTTAATTATTATTTTTAACTATTAATTAAAAGTATTTTTTTTAGATTTATTTTGAGACAAAAAGAGTAATTATATCCACATGCACAAACCTTCTGTTATAAACAAATAAACTTGGTAACTACAATCAAATGGATATAACCAAGGTTCTAAAAAGCGCTAAGCGAATGTTAGGCGGCAGAGTCGGATCTAGCGTCTAGGCGGAAACTAGTCGTGATTAGTCGGAGCCTAGACGGGTTTTAGAACTAGGCGTTGGAGAGGGGCCTAGCTCCTAGGCACCCTTAGGCGAAATCTTTTAGAACACTGGATATAACCCACCCCTCTTCATGAGCAAAGAGTACATTATTTTAGTTTGTAAAATTTACACATTGAGAGTCTTGTATTACTAATGAGCCATTTCTTATGTACAGGCCATCTCAATAATTACAGAAGTCCTGTGCAAAATAAGAATATGAGGCCTCATTTGAAGAACACCTTCTCGACTTCAGGTTCTAAATTGCAATTTGTTCTTTAAAAAATTAACACAATAATTGGTTTTATATATATATTTAATGGACATAGATAAAATTGGAATCCTTCAAAATTTGAGACCCTATGCAAAGAAACTTAATATTTTATGTCTGAGTCGGCCTGCTTATGGACTTGTACTACATTATATTTTTAAATGTTCCCAAAATATTCTAAATTGAAAAAATAAATGAGTACTTAATTATAAGGATATTGATGGGACTTTTTTTTCTTAAAATATTTTCTAAATAAATGGCATAGTTGACATGACAGGTCAACATTTCAAAAAAAAAAATAAAAATAAAAATTGTTTTGTTCATCTATTGCACCAATCTAATCATATTAGGTTAGGTTAGGGCGTTAAAAAAATCCGGGTAATTGGTCAGTACCGTACCGATAGAACTGGATCAGAACAATAAAAATTGGATCAAACTAATAATATTGGTTCGATCCTAATTTTAAATTTTTATGAAATTGATTATTTGGTCTTATCATGGTTTTGAAAAAAATATACACAGTCATATACCGATATACCGGAACTAGACCAATTATCTATACATATTTCCAGTCTAGTGTGAACCAAAATGTTGGGCACACCGATTAAGGAAAAGTAAGAGAGAGAAAATGTGGAGAGAGAATGTTGTGAGTGTAAAAGTAAAATAGGAGAAAGAATGAGTGGAATGAATAATTAGGAGAGAATGTTGTGAGTGTAAAAGTAAAATAGGAGAGAGAATGAGTGGGGTAAATAATGAAGATTCCCTTCCATTTTGGACAGTTCACACTCGGCTGGGACGGACCAAAAGGAAAATAAGTATACACTCGACTGGGACAGAGGGAGTAATTCGATTCACTCCAGTAAACCCTATCTCAGTATTTCTTTTATTGCGTCATTTCAACCCAGTGCTCTCACTCAAATTCTCAACGCTCTTCTTATCTTCTCTGATAGAAATCAATTTGATTCTTCAAAGCTCCATGACACCCTTAGTTCGACGCACCAGCCCCACCACGACACCACCAACTATCTCTAATCTTCGGTGCAGCTAAAGCAGAATAGAATCTATGCCTCTTTTAGATTTTTTCGTTCAAAATTGCAGAACATTCGACCTCTGTTTTTTGGTGTTAATACATTGATTTATATATATATATATATTTTTTTTTTTTGTTTCTTTTGTGTTTATTTAGCAAACAATTGTGTTGCAAAGTTGAAACATGAAGGTGGTGTTGGGTTTTTTCCCTCCTAATTGATTAAAAAGCCCATCTTATTTTATGTTTTTTATTTTATTTTTGGCCCAAATTTTTACCCATTTACTTAGCCCATTAGATTAGTAATATTAGGGTATTATTATAGTTTTTTCTTTGGCTGGTACGTTGAGCAAAACAGCCGCAAGAACAGAGAGAACAGAATTTTCGAGTGTAACACTCCTTCAGCGCAGCAGTTTTCTTTTCACGATTCCCGCTTCGTTTGTGGTCCGATCGGGGTGATTTTTTCGCCTGGTTCTTCGTAAGAGATAGCTTCGATCCTACTGGCTTTGATCGAGTTTCTCAGATCTCTAGACAGGTGATTTTCTGGTTCGAATTTGCTGCAGATTGTGGAGTTTTTGTTGGACTGTTTTTGCTGTTTTGGTTTAGATCAAGTTTATTGTTCTTGATCATTATTTGGGTTGTGCTCTCTTGTACCGAACCAATATTTAGTAGTAGTGGATTTTTCTGGACTTGGTCCCGTGGTTTTTACTTCTCGATTTGAGAAGGTTTTCCACGTTAAAATTCTTGGTGTCGTTTTTCGTTGGTTGGTGATTGTCTATCCATATTGCTTTGGTTATTATTTCTGCTATATTAGTATTTTCTGCTCTTAACAGGTTCACATAAGTAGAGAAAGTATATTCCGCATTGTTACTTTCTCATCAAAGTGGTATCAGAGCCGTGGTTAGTGGATGGACGCGACGCAGTGGACCGTGTGGATGATGTGAAATTTCCTCTAGTGGTGTGACCTCGCGAATGGAGTACTGTGTGTGCCTTGTGTCGAAAGTCTTCCTGATATTGATGATAAATCAGGCAGCGTATCCCACAAGTGGTGAATAGCGGCGGTACAAGATTCGCCAGAGGTGGTCCTTGGTTTGAGGGGAGGATTGTTGGGGTATCAACCTAAGTCCCACATCGGCAATTGAAAAAAGAATTGCCTAATATATAAAGGTGTCCACCCTCTCCATTAGTATGAGGCCTTTTGGGAGTTGACCCAAGAGCAAATCCGTGCGGGCTGGGCTCAAAGCAGACAATATCATACTAATGTGGAGTGGTGGATATGGTCGCGGTCCCAACAACTGGTATCAGAGCCTGGTTCTGTGGTTTATTGACTTGTGTTGAATGATGGAGGTTAATACTAGTAGAATGATTAACTTGAATGGTTCAAATTATCAGTTGTGGAAATCAAAGATGGAGGATCTTCTTTATGTGAAAGGTTTTCACCAACCTGTTTTTTGTTCAAAAAAACCAGAGGGTAAAAGTGATGATGATTAGGCTTTGTTGCACCGACAAGTTTGTGGGTATATCAGACAGTGGGTAGATGATAATGTGTTGAACCATGTCAGTACAGATATACATGCCCGTACTTTGTGGACTAAGCTTGAACAGTTGTATGCCCGGAAGACTGGAAATAGTAAATTGTTTTTGATGAAACAATTGATTGGTTTGAGGTACAGAGATGGGACTGCGATGACAGATCACTTGAATACTTTTCAGGGAGTTATGAATCAGCTATCAGAGATGGGTATAAAGTTTGATGAAGAGATAAAAGGTTTATGGCTTCTTGGTACGTTACCAGATTCATGGGAGACTTTTAGAACTTCTTTGTCAAACTCTGCACCTGATGGTATTATTTCTATGGATATCGCTAAAGGTAGTGTTCTAAATGAAGAGTTTTGAAGGAAATCGCAGGGTTCCAGTTCACAGGCAGATGCCTTAGTTGTTGAAGACAGGGGAAGAAATAGACATCGAGGTCAGAACAACAACAGAGGCAGGAGCAGAGATCAGTCGAAAAACAGAAGCAAGTCAAGGGGTAGATATGCAGATAAAGAGTGTGATCACTGTGGTAAGAAAGGGCATATTAAGAGGTTTTACTTTCATTTGAAAAAGGAGAATAGGAAGCTCAGAGACAGAGATGATAATAAAGATGATAATAATGATGGAGATCGAGTTGCTGCAGCCACTGAAGATTTTCTTCTTGTCGATGATGAGAGCATTAATTTCATAGGCAGTGAGGTAAGTTGGGTAATAGACAGTGGTGCTTCTATTCATGCCACCTCCCATTTAGATTTCTTTACATCCTACATAGCTGGTGAGTATGGGTCTGTTAAGATGGGAAATGGTAATTTGGCAAAAATTATTGGGATTGGTAATGTTTGCCTTGAAACGGAAGTTGGCATGAAACTAGTTCTCAGGGATGTGAGGCATGTTCCGGATCTTCGTCTGAATTTGTTATCTGCAGGTAGACTCGATGATGATGGTTTTTGCAATACTTTCGGTTGTGGGCAATGGAAGCTTACCAGAGGTTCTATGGTTGTGGCAAAAGGTAAGAAGCACTCTACCTTATATTCCATGCAAGCAAAAGTATGCAAAGACAGTATTAATGTTGCAGAGTCCGAGATTGCTGTTGAGCTTTGGCATAAGCGACTTAGCCATATGAGTGAAAAGGGAATGAAAAAATTGGCTAAAAAGAATCTTCTTTCTGGGGTGAAAAATATGCAGTTGAAGAGATGTTCTCATTGCTTAGCAGTAAACGAACGAGTTTCTTTTAAGAGTCGCCCTCCTTCTAGAAAGTGTAATTTACTTGATCTTGTATACTCTGATGTGTGTGGTCCGATGAAAACTAGAACACTTGGTGGTTCTCTTTATTTTGTGACTTTCATTGATGATCACTCTAGAAAGTTGTGGGTTTATACCTTAAGTACTAAAGATCAAGTGTTTGATGTGTTTAAAGAATTTCATGCTTCTGTTGAGAGAGAAACAGGGAGAAAGCTTAAATGTATCCGCACAGATAATGGGGGTGAGAATTTAGGTCCGTTCCATAGATACTGCAAGCAGCAGGGTATTCGACATCAAAAGACACCTCCGAAGACACCGCAGTTGAATGGTATTGCAGAAAGAATGAAAAGGACACTAGTGGAAAGGGTCAGGTGTTTACTTTCTCATGCAGGGCTTCCAAGAATTTTTTGGGGTGAGGCTTTGAGTACAGTTGTTCATGTACTGAATAAGTCACCTTGTGTTCCGCTGAATTTTGAAGTACCAGAAAAGGTTTGGACAGGTAAAGATGTATCGTATGATCATTTGCGTGTTTTTGGGTGTAAGGCATTTGTGCATATACCTAAGGATGAACGGTCCAAACTTGATATGAAGACACGCCAGTGCATTTTTGTAGGCTATGATTTTGATGATTTTGGCTACAAGCTTTATGATCCGATTGCAAAGAAGATTATTAGAAGCAGAGATGTCGTTTTTATGGAAGATCAGACTATAGCAGACATTGATAAAGCAGAGGTGTCACATGACAGCGGTGATTTAATTGATTGGGATCCGGCTCCTTTGGAAGCGTGCAGCGGGTTGAGAATGATTTTCGGGATCATATACGGGATACGAGATGAAGTTTGAAACCCCTATGCGATTGATGATCGCGGCAGTAGAGCCGCAGTCAATTGAAGTCCCACTGCGGTGAAGTTATTCCTCCTAGAAGGTCCAATAGAGATCGACAGCCTTCTAGCAGGTACCACATTGCGATTATGTGTTATTGAGGCGATGGGGGAGAACACAGTGTTATCAGGAGGCTATAGCACATGGGGACAAGGATAAATGGGAGAATGCCATGCAAGAAGAGATGAAATCTTTGCATGACAATCACACTTTTGAGCTAGTAAAGTTACCTAAGGGTAAGAGAGCACTCAAGAACAAATGAGTATACAGGTTGAAGACTGAAGAAAATAGTTCGCATCCAAGGTACAAGGCAAGATTGGTTGTGAAGGGTTTCAGTCAGAAAGAAGGAGTAGATTTCGGGGATATTTTTTCACCTGTTGTGAAGATGTCATCTATTCGAGTTGTTCTTGGTTTAGCTGCTAGCATGGACTTGGAGATTGAGCAGTTGGATGTTAAGACCGCTTTTCTACATGGAGATTTAGAGGAAGAAATTTTCATGGAGCAGCCAGAGGGTTTTGAGGTAAAGGGAAAAGAAAACCTAGTCTGCAAGTTGAAGAAAAGCTTATATGGGTTGAAACAGGCTCCAAGACAATGGTACAAGAAGTTCGAATCATTCATGGGGACGCACAAATATACCAGGACAGCTTCTGACCCTTGTATTTTTGTCAAGAAAATTCCTGATAATGATTTTATAATTTTACTGTTATATGTTGATGACATGTTGCTTGTTGGTCAGGATATCAAGAAAATTGACAAGTTGAAGAAGGAGCTCAATAAGTCTTTTTCTATGAAGGATTTGGGTCTAGCAAACCAAATCCTTGGCATGAGAATTAGCCGAGATAGAAATGAAAAGAAGCTGTGGTTGTCTCAAGAGAGGTATATTGAGAAAGTGCTTGAAAGGTTCAAGATGGATAAGGCCAAGCCCGTTGGTACTTCGCTTGCTAGTCGCTTCAAGTTGAATTCAGAGCAGTGTCCCTCAAGTGATGAACAGAAACGGGAAATGGAATGGGTTTCGTATGCTTCAGCAGTTGGTAGTTTGATGTATTCAATTGTATGTACAAGGCCAGATTTAGCTCATGCAGTTGGTATTGTTAGCCGGTATCTCACTAATCCTGGTAGAGAACATTAGGCAGCAGTAAAGTGGATTTTCAGGTATCTTAGAGGCACTTCCAAGTTGTGTATTTGTTATGGAGATGGCAAGCCAGTTTTAGAAGCTTTCACAGATTCAGATATGGCTCGTGTACAAGGCCAGATTTAGCTCATGCAGTTTTAGAAGCTTTCACAGATTTAGAGAGGTATGTGGTATTTTTTGATAGTCAAAGTGCTATTCACCTTGCTAAAAATTCTAGCTTTCATTCAAAGTCGAAGCATATTGATGTTCAATATCACTGGATTCGTGATACTTTGGAATCGAAGTTGCTACACCTTGAAAAGGTTCACACGGACTGGAATGGGTCAGACATGATGACTAAGAGTTTGCCAAAGAAGAAGCATGATACCTGCTGCGAGATCGCAGGTATGATGGGATTCTCGACATTATCAACATTGTCGGGAGGGAGAGTTTGTTGGGTTTTTTCCCTCCTAGTTGATTAAAAAGCCCATCTTATTTTATGTTTTTTATTTTATTTTTGGCCCAAATTTTACCCATTTACGTAGCCCATTAGATTAGTAATATTAGGGTATTATTATATTTTCTTTGGCTGGTACATTGAGCAAAACAGCCGCAAGAACAGAGAGAACAGAATTTTTGAGTGTAACACTCCTTCAGCGCAGCAGTTTTCTTTTCACGATTTCCGCTTCGTTTGTGGTCCGATCGGAGTGATTTTTTCGCCTGGTTCTTCGTAAGAGATAGAGCTTCGATCCTACTGGCTTTGATCGAGTTTCTCAGATCTCAAGACAGGTATTTTCTGGTTTGAATTTGCTACAGATTGTGGAGTTTTTGTTGGACTGTTTTTGCTGTTTTGGTTTAGATCAAGTTTATTGCTCTTGATCATTATTTGGGTTGTGCTCTCTTGTACCGAACCAATATTTAGTAGTAGTGGATTTTTCTGGACTTGGTCCCGTGATTTTTACTTCTCGATTTGAGAAGGTTTTCCACGTTAAAATTCTTGGTGTCGTTTTTCGTTGGTTGGTGATTGTCTATCCATATTGCTTTGGTTATTATTTCTGCTATATTAGTATTTTCTGCGCCTAACAGGTTCACATAAGTAGAGAAAGTTTATTCCGCATTGTTACTTTCTCATCAGGTGGCACATTCGACTTGATGGTGTAATCTATACCTTTTAGTTTTAATATTTTCTATGTTATGGTTAAGTTTGAAGGTGAACAATTAATGTTTAATATTGTCTATTTTGTGGTTTGAATATTAAATATTTGTGACAATTTTTTTTATTTAACTAGTGATAATATTCAATTTAATATTTGTTATCGTAAAAAATTATAGTGTATTGTAATTTATATAACCGATGGAACCGGACCGAAAACGGACCATTAGAATCATACCAATAAGACCGGTCCTATAATGTAATGGTCTTGTCATGTTCTTAAATTTTTACAGAACCGAAATATTGGTACGTTACTGATTTTTTAAAATATTGACAAAATCTAAATCAATTCGTACCGTAAACACCTCTAATTAATATAAATAAAATAACTTTTGCTCACAAAATGGCTCATTGCAAATTCGTGGCATTGCGTCGTTTGTAGGCAGTAGCTACTAGAGTGAGTAGCTATGGAAAATAAGCGAACATCATATCTATTTTTAGAAATGCGTTTTGGGAACTAAAACAGAAAGCACGATATTATTATGGATTGAGAGGAGTAACCATTTTGGGCATGTGATTTTTCCATTTTCAGAATGTTTCTTTTCATGATTTTTAATAATTATCTAGAAGAAAAATATATGAGAGGCTAACCAAAACTTGAAAACTGATTATGAGAGAGGCTATCCTAAACTTGGACTGATAATCTATGTTATCAAGAAGCAGTAGAAGAAACTCAAGAAAGGCTCGAGTGGTTTTTGTATGGCCGTAATTTCTGTGATTCCTGAACCCGTTGGAGCATCCACGACGGTGATAATTCTTTAAGTCGTGGACCGATGTGGACTCTAAGCCTCTAACATTGGTGACTTTTGTTCTGGGCTTTGATGACTGAGTTAAAAAATGGGCTGGGGAACAACTCCTTGGCGTGGCTAAAAAGGTAAAAAGTGGACCCTCTCTCACTTTCCTGTGTATATGACACACTCAGAAGAGAGGAGGCAATATGGAGCGTGAACTTCCCCTTTTGAAAATGCAAGTTTGTGATAATTTTTTGACTGACAATTGTTCTACTCAAATAATGAAAATGTTTGAAAATATAATTAAGCCATGATCTCGTTGATTTTTGCGAATTTGTTTTTTTTTTTTTACAGTGATTTTTTTTTCATATACAAATCAATAGAATATGATATATTTCTATAAATTTATTATAATAAAGATATAAATATCACCTCATAATAAAATACTTAATTATCAAAAATAACATATTTATCAATAATAAATAATATGAATAGTTATAATAAAAATAAATAGGAAAGATAATATATTGTGGATATCGTAAAAAGTATGAGAGGAAAACTGATGACTTTTGTTACCACTGTAGTTAAAATAATGTGAAGTTGTGGTTAATTATTGATAACTGGTGACATGGAACTGATGTGAAGGAAAGAGTGATCTCATGACCTTGACTTTGTGACTAAGAATTATGTTGCTATTTAAACCTTCATCCATTTTTAATATTTTTTTGTGCAAAATAAATGTTTTTTTTTTATCTTGTAAAAGACTTTGTGTCTGTGTGTGTCTCTGTGTGTGTGAGTTTAAATTATTTAATAAGTAAATGTTTTCATTGATTTTATTTTTAACATTTTATTGGTTATTCAAAAAGCAAAAAAGACAACTAATAAAAATTACTACTCTCTTCCCTAAATAAATTTCTAAATTTTATTTTGAAGACATTTCTTATAATATCTAAATATATAGATGCATACATATTTTTGTTACACACTTTCAAAATATTTAATTTTATGAATATAAAAAAGAAAAGCGAAAAAATTGGTGAAAAAATAAATAGGGACATTTATTTTACAAAAACGATATGATTTCAGTTTGGAATATTTTTTAATTGAAAATGGATATTATTTAGGGACGGGGGTAATTGTTTGGAGGAAAGTTAAATTGGATAAATTTAGGGGGTGTAAGTGCATATTTATAACTTATTTTTTAACGACTAAGTAGATGAAGGGTTAAATTGCAATAAAACTTCTTGTACAAGGTTTTCTGTACAAGATTTAAATTGAAATATATTGACTATTGAGAGTGAAGATATTATTCACAATGTGAGTATTCCGTCCAAAAGTTTTCTTTTAGTTCAAAACGATCAATATGTAGAATCAGAGCAAGTGATTGCTGAGACATCTTTACGATGCATGCACAACAAGTTCCTTCTCGTACTATATTATGGTAAATTGTATGCGTATATGATGAATATAATGCAAAATTTTACAAAAAATACGTTTTTTTTTAATATTAGAAAAAATGTGTTTTGATTCCCTCGCTAGTGTCAATGTTAGATTAACAAAGTGACAGTGTAAAGAGTGTCAGTGTATGTGTATGTATAATTAAGTTTCAGTGAAAAAAAGTGCTAGTGTTAGTATAACAAAGTGTCAGTGTAAATAGTGACATTGTATGTATTATTAAGTACCAGTGTTAGTGTAAAAAAATGCCAGTGTTCATGTTAAAAAGTGTCAGTATTAGTGTAAACAAATGTCAGTGTAAAGATTGCCAATTCATTTATTATTAAGTGCCAGTATAAAAGAGTGATAGTGTAGGATAAAAAAATGTCGGTGTTAGTATAAAAAAATGTCAGTGTGAAAAGTGTTAGTGCATATATTATTAAGTGACAGTGTAAAAATGATTTTTCCTTAATTTTAGAAAAAAAACGCATTTTTTATAATAGCAACTCTGAATATAATACTATATCCAGTATTTTTAAATAATGCATGCAATGATATATACTACTGTATAAAAAAATGTGTATCATTTCAATTTAATCAGTAAATTGAGGAAAAGTAATTTGTATCATAAAAAACTTCCAAATTAAATTTTCTTATTTTTATATACTCCCTCCGTCCCACCAATTGCTTCACCATTTTCCTTGGGCACGGGAATTATGGTAATGGGAGGGAAAAAAAATGTTGTGAGTGTAATTTGAAAATAGGAGAGAGAATTAGTGGAGGGAATAATAAATTATAATGGTATTGTGAGTATTAAAATAATGTAGGAGAGAGAATGAGTGGAGGAAATAATAATATTTTATGTCCAAAAAAGGAAAGGTGAAGCTTCTAACGGGACGCCCTTTTGGGTAATTGGTGAAGCTTTTATTGGGACGGAGGGAGTATTAAAAATTATAATATTTATATTGGAATAAAAAAGGGGTGATATTTACTATACGCGGACCCGATATAAAAAGAAAAGCCCCTTTAGGAAAATTGTTGAAGTAAGATACTCCTCCTTTCCAATAAAAGTCAAGTGTGAAATGGTGATTCTTTTTTATTTTTGGTTTGTAATCGTTTATAGTTTTTTCCTCTTTAAAAATGACCTTTACCATTTTTTTCAAGAGTAGGTCTGCTGAGAAATGCGTTTCTCCATAACTATGGAAAAACGCATTTTTAATAGCCAGAAGCTATACGTTTGATAACCAGAAGAAAATTTCTGGATATCAGTCTCAGAGGGTTCTGGATATCCAGAAGCTTTGGAACGGATATCCAGAAGCCTTTGGACGGATATCCAGAAAAAATAGATTTGAAGCCAAATCCAAGGCCAAGACCAGAAATTGCTTATTGAAGGTTTCTGGATATCCAGAAACCTTCAAATGTATATCCAGAAACCATCAAATGAATATCCAGAAATATTTTGAAAGTTTCTGGATATCATTTTGAAGATTTCTGGATATCACTTTCATAAGCTTCGGATATCCTTTCAAAGGGTTACGGATATCCGTAACCTTTGACTCGATATCCAGAAGTAACTATGGGACAAGGTCATGGTCAATACAAAAAGTTTCTGGATATCCTTTCAAAAGGTTCTGGATACCCGTAACCCGTTTCTCCATAACTTATGGAGAAACGCGTTTCTCCCTAGATTTTACATTTTTTCAAAGAAAAAAATGACCTTAGTATAGCTAGACTCGCGGTATGACCCGATCCGTATCGCCAAACTTGACGATTTACAAACGTTGATCAAATTATTGAAAAATGTGAATCAAAAAATCGCCAAATCAGTCAAACTGCGAATCGCCGATTGAAGGTTCGATTACGGTCCATGCTCCAAAACTGACGATTTAGACTAACAGTTTGAACTTAGATTGACAGTTTAAACTGCTGATTATAACCGCCGCTTTAACCCGCTATTTTCAAAATTCTTACCTTTTTTTTTTGGCTTTGTGTGTGTTTTGTCTTGTCTCTCTCTTAGTAAATTGTAATTTTGGCTTTGTGTGTGTTTTGTCTTCTCTCTCTCTCTTAGTAATTTGTAATTTTATTAGTATTGTTGTACTCCCTTCGTCCCGTTCGAAAGGGCAATTTTGCCTCTTAGCACGGAAATTAAGAAATGAATAAGGAAAGTGATGTAAGAAAGAGAAAAATGTTAAATGTTGTGAATATGAAAAATTAAATAGGAGAGAGAATGAGTGGGAGGAATAGTTAGGAGAGAGAATGTTGTGAGTGTAAAAGTAAAGTAGGAGAGAGAATGAGTGGGATAGGAAGAGTATAAAAATAATAAAAACTTTCCTTTTTGGGATTGTGCCCTTTTAAATGGGACGCCCAAAAAGGAAATTTGTGCCCTTTCGAGCGGGACGGAGGGAGTATTATACTCCCTCCGTCCCAGCCGACTTAGAATTTTTTGAAATGGCACGGGGATTAAGGAAAAGATAAATGTTGTGAGTGTAATTTAAAAATAGGAGAGAGAATGAGTTTAGGGAATAGTAAATTATAATGGTGTTGTGAATATTAAAATAATGTAGGAAAGAGAATGAGTGGAGAGAATAGTGATTTAAGGTTTCCATTTTGGGCCGTCCTAAGTCGGGTGGGACGCCCAAAATGGCAAAAAGTCCTAAGTCGGCCGGGACGGAGGGAGTATAGTTTAGAATATACTCCCTCAGTCCCTCCGTCCCACTCGAAGCGTCACTTTTTACCCAAAAGGGTGTCCCGTTTAAAGCGTCACCCTTTCCTAAAAAGGAAATGTTTTAATAATATTCTATTATCTCATCCACTATTCCCTCCACTAATTCTCTCTCCTCTACACTCACAACACTTTTTAAATTCATTATTTCCTCCACTAATTCTCTCTCCTATTTTTAAATTACACTCACAACATTTTTTCTTCCCACCTATTTTCTTAATTTGTGTGCCGAGCTAAAAATGGCGACGCTTCTGCCGGGACGGAGGGAGTATTAGAACTTTGTAGTTAATTTTTTTTTATAATATAGTTTAGATTTTCTTTATATTGTAATTTAATTCCTGAGGTTACTGGAAATTGGAACCGAAACTTGCTTACGGTCCATCATTTCGTTGACCGTAAACCGCTGGCGTTCACCGGCAATCCCAGTCGTGGTCTGACCGGGCTGTCTTTATAGCATGAGAAACATTTTACACAAATAAAATATACAATCAAATTATAATGACATAAAACAAAATAAGCATTGTTGCGTATAAAACAAATGATCAGTATGATTATTGTTGAGGACAAATTTAAAATTGTTGGTTTCTCCACAAATTTTTCGATGACTTTGGTAATTTCAGTTGCCGCCTAGGCTACCCTAACTTTGCTTCCTGCAGGCCAACACTCAAGACTACCCTAACTTTGCTTCATAAATGCCATCAAAGCATAGCAAAAAATGTAACAAAATAAAATATAAAAATGAAAGCAGCAACAGAAATAATCAATCAATGGGATTCAACAAAAGATTTCGTCTTCGATGGCTGCCCCAAAGAAATTGATGACTACTTGTTAGCCATAGACACCATTCAACTTTCAATCAACGGTCCGACCACGGCTCAGCAGCCGCCTCAATGTTTACTTACCCGAGCCATGGTCCGGCTAGGAGCCGAGTTTCGCAACATTTTGGTGCTCAACAACAAAAATCCATCAGATCATCAACAAAAATCCTCTTCAGGTTCAGACACCTACTCGAGTTCCATGACAGATAGTGCTAGCAACTATGAGTACTCCCACGAGGACGAAAACGGAATTATGTCCACTGAAGCAATGACTGATCTAAAGAGAATTGCAGAGAGAATGAACGCTGCCGGATGCATCAATGACTGCGTACGCGTCTACATTGATGTTCGTAAAAATTATGTCAATTCTACCCTTTGTCGGCTCAATGTACAAAATTTGAGCATACAAAGTGTCCGTAGACTGGAGTGGGGCTTGCTGAAGAAGTTCATCCGAGATTGGATTAAAGCCGTTAAGATCTGCATTCGAGTCCTGTTCATCGGTGAAAAACGAATATCCGAGTTTATTTTTCAAGGACTTGATCATTATGATGATGATTATTCCGTTAAGAGCTATGTAGAGATAGTTAAAGATCCTGCAAGAATATTGTTTGATTTTGTGGTAGCAATAAGTTCTGTCCGTCCCTCGTACGAGAAACTATTCAGACTTTTAGACATCTATGAGACTCTGTGGGACCTATTGCCGCAAGTGAAAAACCTGTTTCAGGGAGAGGCGCTGAGGACGATTCTAGTTCAGGCTTCAGATCTACTTCCTACGCTGACATTTACCATAAAAAAAGCACTGCTGAAATTTGAAAAGGCGGTTGTTCGCGAGCACTCCAAGGTGGTTCAAGGATTGGTCAGGATTCATCCTTTAACAAAGTATGTTATGAACTATATATGCAAAATCTGCGATTACGATCAAACGTTGACTGGCTTGATCGAATCAAATCCACCCAAAGATATGTCTCATTTGGCTATCGGGGTCATAGAATTTGAGGGTCAAACACCGCTCTCGGTCCATGTGAACTGGATCATATTGAACTTGGACCTTAACCTGGAGACTAAGTCTAAGCTCTATGAAGACGCTTCGCTAGGCTGTTTATTTACTATGATTAACTTCCATTTGATAGTTCGGATGATTGAAAGGCACCCACAGTTGAGAGAGTTGACTGCATATTATTATCTGAACGAGTTAACAGCTAAACTTGATCGGGCTAAGGCAGAGTATCTGAGATTAACCTCGGACAAGTTCTCTTACTGTTTGAGAAACGAGGGACTGGAAATGAGTGGTATTTTTGCATCAAGGATTCTGAAGAGCCGATTGAGGCAGCGAATAAAGCATTTTAACTGTGTGTTTAACGAGTTTCTGAAAAGTGTGCGGCAGTTGGTGGAACTGGCCGATCTTCGAGTGTTGATGGAAATTCAAATAAAAATAATTGAGATGTTGGTTCCGGCTTACGCGTTATTTCTCCAACGGTTCGGGAGATATATTGAATGTGGAAAGCAGTATGTTAAGTACTCAGCTGAGGATGTTCAGAGCAAAATTATGTTACTAACTTCTGGGCAAAATGTTGCAGATTAATCTGTGAACTAATTCTTCATCACGTTAAATGTTTTGATATAAATTAACAAATGGCAGTTTTGTATCAAATGTTTTCCATGTATGGACTTTTGCTATTTTATTATCATAAGATGGACTAATATACTGTATTTGGAGAAATCCATTCGCATTGCCCGGCCCGTTTGAGGCATGTCTCACGGGTTATTGGGCTCGGCCCATGATTTAGAAGTGTTTGACCCAGGCCTGCGGGATTCGAACAGAACCATTTGAACCTTCTTCTTTTTAAAACCTTCATTGCAAGATAACGAAAATACTCCAGGAATAATGCGCACTATTCCAAAGACATTTTTAGCAAATCATATTGCACTAAAAAATAAAAAATAAAAGGAGGGAGGCTTGGCGGGTTACAGACGGATGAGGGACCAAATGTAGGCCAAACTCGACTCTCGTAGCATGCAGACTAGCGGGCTGAGCTTGCGGCAGGGAAACGGGCTTCAACCGGGCTGGACATCATCCTAATGTATTTCTTTTGTAAAAGGAATATAATATGCTCAATACGTGCAAAATTCATTTGCGAAATCTTATATATGGGATGGAGTTAGTGATAATAAGTTGATTGGCCGGCAGCCACGGCCGATTTTTTTTTTCCAATTCCACATTTTCCATGTTTCAAATCATTTCCTAGTCATATTATCACTATTCGAAAACAGTCCTCCCCTCCCCTCCCCTCCCCTTGATTTTGATGTTTTATGCGTTTCTCAATCAAACCAAAAATATTCTTTCTGATTTAGCAAAGACAGAATACTGGTACGACGTTGGCGTAACCGTAGTTCGTGGGATGCAACGTTAATGGAAGGAAAATGAATGGCGAATGATGATTTTAGTTGACAAAATATATTATTCAAAAATATTTAAAATTCAAATATAAATATAGTATTTATATTTGGATGTAGGGAGTACGGGGTAAGAAAATTAATTAATACCACATACTCCCTCCGTCTCGGTCGAAGCGTCACTTTTTACCCAAAATGGCGTCCCGTTTATAGCGTCACACTTTCCTAAAAAGAAAACTTTTATTAATATTTTATTATCCCATCCACTATTTCCTCCACTAATTCTCTCTCCTCTACACTCACAACACTTTTAAAATTCACTATTTCCTCCACTAATTCTCTCTCCTATTTTTAAATTACACTCACAACATTTTTTCTTCCCACACTTTTCCTTAATTTGCGCGCCACCCCTAAAAGGGTGACGCTTCTACCGGGACGGAGGGAGTATAGAAAACACAAACATTAAATATTTGAAAAAAAAAAGGATAGCGCAGCACCAAATTTTGCGCCAGATTTGAAGAAAAGAGTATATTTACATATTTTCATAATAATTATGAAAATTTTCAAATATTACAAATACTAATTTGATATATTCTGAAAAGTAAAAGGAGTAATTACCCCCTTATCCCAATCCCAAGGCATGGCTCCACCCCTTGCAGTTGCATAATACCCCTTTGTCTCGTAGTAATTTTCATGATTAGTTTGCCATTTATTTTAAGAAATATTTTATGTCCGTTTGTACTTTGTAAATTATTTGTATGGTGATAATACTATATTAAAATGTAACATTTATTTTAAAGAAAAATAAAAAACTATAGTACTTCCTTTATCTCAAAAAAAAAATAAAATTTACTTTTAATCCAGTGATCAAGAGTATTCATTTTCTGGAAAAAAGAAAGAGTAATACTTATTTTTATTTTTCAGACAAAAAAAATAATCTATCTGAAAAATATTTGTAAAAATGTTCAAATTCAATCAAATTGGCTACTAGCAATATCGAGTTTAGAAAGAAAAATGATAAACTCGATATTGTAAGTAGCGAGTTTCACAAAATTCGCTTTTAGAAATAGGGACTATGCCCGATAAGTTTTAAAAAAGTTTCATAATGCCCGATAAGTTCCTTCCCCATGTTGTATTATGATGTTGTATTATGTTTCGAAAATACAACATCAATTAAGGCCATAATACTACATTCCGGCCGCCGCCGGTGACCGGAGTCCGAAGCCCATGGACCGGCGACCAGATTCCGACCTCCGGCGATCGGCGGCTGGATTCCGGTCAAAATTTCCGAATTCCGGTGAAAATTGATCGGATTCCGGCGAAAATTGACCGGAATTCGGCATGCGGCGATAGCAGACGGCGGCGGCGGAGCTGGGCTGTGGCGAAGGCGGTGGTGCGGATGCAGTATTATGATTTTAAACTACTGCATAACTAAATATTGTATTATACATAATACAACATGAGAACTTATGAAGCATTTTAATACAATGAGAAACTTAGTGGGAAGTTATTTGTTTCAAAAGGAATTTATGGGCAAATTCCCTTAGAAATAACGAGTTTATTCCAGAAAAAGTATAAACTCGATATTGCCTAACGAGTTTTAACAAACTTGATATTTTTTATAAATTATTTTCAAAACTTGTTATTTAGGAAAATGTTTTTTTTTTAAATGTTTAAATGAGAAAAAAAATCGAACACATAAAATCTCTCACGTCAACGTTGTGGAAACGTGTGATTCTGAATATATAGAGATAATGGATTCTGCCATGGCATGCCATGATCATGATCATAATAATTAGTCATGCATGGTGGGATATGCATTAGTCCTTGTCCATTATAATGCCATTTTTCTCGCATACTGGGTGACACCAATTTATTTTTCGGTTTTGTTTCACGAATATAAATTTTAAATTATTTGGAACTACTTACAAGTTGGTAAGGGTACCTTTAGAAAATGATGAAGTCACATTTTAATTTAATCTAAACTCACATTTAGACCAAGTTTTTATAGCATATGTACATATCTACCCCTAATGATCTACCATATAACTTCTTCTTCTTCTTTTTTTTTTTTTTTTAATAAAGTCCCATATATTTTATTAAAATATAAAAATAAGATGTGATGGGGATTAGACCAAAATCATCATTGAACAAAAAAAGAAGTAAACAAACAAACAATAAAATAAAATAGAGATAGAGACAGAGATAGGATTAGAGATAGGATTATCCTCAACGTCTTGTATAGCCTCCCAGTACTCCTTCTGTCTCGATTTAACGTTGCTAGTGAACTTTACGCGAAAATTAAGAAAAAGGTGTGGGTAGTGTAGTAAAAGTATTGTGAGTATGAAAAATTAAATAAAAGAGAGAATAAGTGAAAGGAATAGTAAGTTGATTGATGTTGTGAGTATAAAAGTAAAGTAGGAGAGAGAATGAGTGGGGGAATAGAATAGTAAAGATTTTTTGTCATTTTAGGAATAAAGCTAGTAGGAACCTTAAATTGAGACGGACCAAAAAGGAAAGTATAAACATTAAATCGAGACGGAGGGAATATTTTTTAGAGTCTCGGCCTTTATAATTGACCACGCTCTTGTCATGTTTTAATTTTTATTCGGGATGAATTCATCTTTTTTGTTATACTTGGTCATCAAAAGAGTGTCTATCCGCTCTTGTAGCACCCGGAGATACATTCACACATCTTATCATTCCTCTGCATGGCGAGCCTCAACATACACAAATGGTGATTGGTCGTCGTCTTTCGGGTCAGAGATACATTTTTACCAGGGAGGGATAGTAACAAAAAGGTTAGTCTGATATGAATTATTAAAACACTTAGGGTTGGGGCAACAAGATTCAAGGGGCGCAAGGTAAAAGGCAATGAAGTTTGGGCTTGCCTAACTTTTTTTCGAACCAAGTTAATTTCTATTTAATTCAGTTGTAGTCGCCGATACATATAAAACAATAGACTCATTATGATCTACCATATAACATTATTAGTAAAAGAGAGTAAAACTTAAACATTATGATCAATATTAATTGGAGGGGTAATTTTTAAAGGAAATATATATATTTAAATTAATTAACATACTGAAATGAATTAAAACATTTATTTTGAAACTAAAAGATTATTAAAAATAATTAAATAATAAGAAAATTTGATTTAAAATGTAATGGAGTTGATTCAATTTTGCTAAAATACTTTAATTAATGATCCATCATTTACAAAGCCATCAATGAAATATTTGCTCACTTTCAACTAGATAACTAAATGATGATTGTTTTATGTAGAGAAGAATATTGATAAGGGTTCTAAGTGAATATAATTCAAAGTAAAGGGTATAATTAAGCAGATCAAACAAAATCGTGTCCACTCTATCTTTCTTCTTTTTCCCACGGGGGTGAAAAAGAAAAAGCTGCTCACTTCTCGTCCTTGAAAATAGTACTACTAGTTAGTACTCTCCCCATCTCCAAATATTTATCTCATTTGACTTTTTTGTTGAACTTTGACCACAAATATATGATAATTTAATTATGTTCATAAAATTCTAAAAATTTATATTGATTCACCATTAATAATATTATCAACAACAACTTTTAAAATTTCATGAACATGATTAATCTCTCATAAATTTGTGATCAAAGTTCAACAAAAAAGTCAAATAGAACAAACATTTTGAGAAGGAGGGAGTAGTATAGTAGGGATGCTCAAATTTTCTTGGGATCGCCAAAAATTCTCTCAACCTTTATCTTTTTCCCTTTTATCATCCCAACCCCCTTTACTTTTACTAAAGCTGCATTCCCCTTCTGTCTTTCTTCAAAACATGACAACAAATTCTTCTAAAAAAACAAAAGGCAAACCCTAATTATCAATCAATATTTGCAACCATAATACTGCTACTTCACATTTATGTATATGAGATTGGTGATGGATCTAAACATTTTGGTGAGAGATCAACTTTTCAGGAAAATTTATATTAAAAAAACATATAAACTCCAAAATTTAAAGGGTAACATATCATTTTCAAAAATTTAAAGGATTGTGTGAAATTATTGAAGAATCACTTTAGTAAATTTTCCCCTGTGTTGTTACACATTAATAATCTTGTACTCCATCAGCAAACCAACTTATTAGACATAAAAGTGATAACGTGTCATCATTATACATATATATATATATATATATATATACTCCCTCCGTCCCATCCGAAAGCAAATTTCCTTTTGCCCTCATTTAAAGACAACCCCAAAAAGGAAAGTTTTTATTATTTTTATACTCTTCCTATCCCACTCATTCTCTCTCCTACTTTACTTTTACACTCACAATATTCTCTCTCCTAACTATTCCTTCCACTCATTCTCTCTCTTATTTAATTTTTCATACTCACAACATTTAACATTTTTCTCTTTCTTACCTCACTTTCCTTATTCATTTCTTAATTTCCGTGTTATGAGACAAAATTGCCCTTTCGGACGGAACGGAGGGAGTATATATATATAATGTCAAAAACATTCGTTTCAGCCCAAATCAAGCGACATGTTGTATCATTTATGTTTGAATATTATGAAAAAGATAAACAGACATGTAAACTAAGCCGTGACTTTACCGACAAATACACTCCGGCGTAAAAGTAATTATTCGTGTGATATAGAGAGCAAATCAATTGACAAGACTTGAGAGTCAAAAGATGTGTTACCAGAATGATGTGAATTATGGCTTGTATTTTTAGATGTAGGATGTAGAGTCCTTCTTTGAATAAAAAGTTGTGTGTGAGGAGGGTTATAATCCTAGTGGTATTATAACTTCCCACAATTCTTGTTTGAGTAGCATTACAGTTGCCTATTATCCGTATACCTAACAGGCATGCTACTCAACATAGGTTGCAGGCGACATGTGTGACTGACGAGGAAGTGGAGAGAAAGGGTAGGGAGGCCCATTCCCCGTATTGATGTTGGTCGAGGAGGCGTTGGTCGTCTTTTGATGAGGCCCAGGTCGGCCTCGATAGGTGCCTTGTTGGCATATATGAGTTCTTCGACTTAGTCATATTGTTCACTTTGCTATGTTTAGATCGAAATAGTGGGATATGACGAGTAGGCACGACGAATATAGATAGGAAAGTTCACTCCCTATATAGTATTTGAGACTTGTATGAATTATATTTTGAACTCAATTTATTGAAGATTGCCCAATTATAATTCATATTTGTACATCGATTTATACTATTCAATATTAATAACCAAACAATTTAACACGAAGTTAAAGAGACAGCTATGATTCTATTCATATTTAACAAATTAACCATTATCCTTCTTAAAAATAAATAAAAAACTAATTAACCATTATACATTCATGTTCACCATGCTATTCAAAACTTAGGTAGATACTCATGGCTAGCTCTATGCATTTATGTAGGTTAGGTATAAGCGGTGATTTTTTTTTTTGCAGTCAGATCTATGAATACATAGAATTATAACACTGTGTATGATAAAGTTAAAATTATACTCCCTCCGTCTCAAACTGATATACACGTTTACTGTTTGGCGTGAAAATTAAAGAAAGTGAGTAATGAAAAAGGTGTTGTGAGTATAAAAGTAAAATATGAGAGAAAATGAGTGGATGGAATAGTAAAGTTGATTGGTGTTGTGAGTATAAAAGTAAAATATGAGAGAAAATGAGTGGAGAAAATAGTAAAAATTCTTTGTTATTTTAAGAAATGGATATGTTATTATGGGACGCCCTAAATGACAAAATGGGTGGGGGGTGGGGGTGGTAGGGCAGGGACTGGGTGGGTGGGATAGGCAGGGGTATGCAAAATGAGTAAAAAAAAAAAAATTTTTTTGTGGGAGGTGGGGTGGGGGGGGGGAGGTAGGGGTGGTAGGTGGAAAGGGATGAGTGGGGCAGTGGCGGGGGTATGAAAATGAGTAAAAAAAATTTTTGATGGGGGTGGTAGGTAGGGAGTGGGTTGGTGGGGTATGCAAAATGAGTAAATTTTTTTTTTTTGCGGGAGGGGGGTGGGGTGGCAGAGGTGGGCCGGTGGTGGGGTAGGCATGGGGTGGGGGGTAGGTGGGGTAGTTAGAGGTGATTTGGGTTTGGGGGCATTTTGGTCATAATTTTTTTTTGAATTTCATTTTCGAAGGAATTCGATATTCCTTCCATTTTTGGATGAAATGCTCAATTCCTTTAATCAAAGAAATTGAGCATTTCATTGAAATGAAAATTTTTGCAAAACTTAAACCAAACACGTCAAAGAAATTGGTCAACGGAATTGACCATTCCAATTTCATTGGATTCCATCCAAATAACACAAACCAAATGGGGCCTTAAACTTTTTCTCTTTTTTTCATCACTTTTCTTAATTCCTGTGCATGAATCATTTTGAGACATTTGAATCGAGACGAAGACTGAGGGAGTATTATACAAGTCGGTACTAGCTAAATATTTGTCAAGTAAATAAAGGAAAGTAGAGGGGGGTCCCGCATGATAATTAGAGATCTGTGGTTGTTTTGCATTTGTTAAGAGATGAAGGGGTCTGGGGAATCTTTGAAGAAGAGCACACGTGTGCGTGCGCGACAGGATTGGGACATGCTGGCCACTTCAACACGTGCTCTCAAAAGTATGAACAATACTAGTACTCCACCTCCACTGTTTAGGGCAGTTCTTATGTCACGCGCCAGTTCATTTTGCGGACGTATATTCATCGTCCAAACTACTTTTTCAATCTTGTATTTTTTATTTCATTTTCGCTCTTGTTCTTATAATAAAAATAATAAAATAAGAATTATTCAGGATGCTGAAAGTTTTTTTATTAATATAATATTTATTTTTTTCATTTCATTACAAACTAAACAATTTGTTTCATAAATTGTCTCATTACAAATTACGTACTTATTAAAATAGAAATATTTGTTAATTTTATATTAATGAGACCCATATGTTATAATTATAACAACAATTCAATTCTTATTTTGTATCCTACTTTCTCTTAAACTCGTTAAATTGGTCAATTGTTTTCAAACACATTATAAAAGAAAACCCGTTTTCTCTATTATATTATTTAGTAAAAAATGATTTTTTTTTCACAGGAACAACTCTCTGACAGTAAATATACATATGTATATTTCCTACTAATATGATTTAAAATAACCTTTTTCAGATAATCTATCGAAACAAACAATGAGCTATACTCCCTCCGTCCCATTAATAACTTCACTTTTTGCTATTTTGGGTGTTCCATTGAAAGCTTCACCTTTCCTTTTTTGACAAAGAATCTTTACTATTCTCTCCACTCATTCTCTCTCCTACATTATTTTAATACTCACAACACCATTATAATTTATTATTCCCTCCACTCATTCTCTCTCTTATTTTCAAATTTCTCTCTCCTATTTTCAAATTACACTCACAACAATTTTTCTTCCCACCCATTTTTTTAATTTGCATGCCGAAACCAAAATGGTGAAGTAAAGAATGGGACGGAGGGAGTATTTCCTTTCCATGAGACGAAATTAATAAAGGAGTGCCTCGTTTCTTTTATTTTCTTTTTTCATAAAATTACTACAAAAAATATGGCTATGTTTGGATTCAATAATAATATTAAAAAATATAGATAAATACAAAAAAAATAAAAAAAAATTGAACCCAAAGCATAAAAAGGTTGAAAAAATAACTTTAAGAACCAAATAAACATGATAAAATCAAAAAAACATCCTATGGAAACTTTTTTCTGCATATTTCGAAATTCAAGCCATGAAATAGGTTATTATTATTATTATTATTATTATTATTATTATTATTATTATTATTATTATTATTATTATTATTATTATTATTATTGTTATTATTATTATCATTATCATTATTATTATTACAATGTAAAAATAGTAATAGAAAAATAAATAAATGAGTAAGAGACAACCAAATCCAATAAAAATATTAAGGGTGTTGGAACATTTAAGGGTGTTGGAACATTTCTATTTCAATAACCCGAAAGCACTCAAGTCTAGATTAAGTAAGAGAAGAAGATGAAGGCGGAAGCGTAATACCTGTTGAGGCCATCTTGATACTTGATGACGTTCTTCAAGAAAGGAAGAAGAAAATGAAGGAGGGAAATGTAGATCTTCTTGATGATAAATGTCTTCCTTAGAACTCAAATTATGGAGAGAGTATATAAGAATGATGTAGTAGTTTCTAGGCTGATGGTAAGCCTCTATATATAGGAAACAATAGCACCTCATCAAGGGACTACACCCTTTCAATTAAGCGGTGTGAAATTATCATTCTGTCCATCATAAATAGGTAATTTTCACCTCGGAATTTCTACACATTTAATTAATATTATATACTTTACAATAACATTATTTTAATGATTTATACATGTACGTCTACATGTCACTTATATTTGTTAAGTATACACATTTTGCAATCCATGTTCTTACAATCTCCCACTTTGATTGCCCAAGCATGTGTTTATACTTTAACAAATCCTCATAAAATCATATTCATAATGTAAATGACAATCCATATGTGCACTTAATTGTCATTCTAAAACAATCTCGTCCATTAGTTTTACAAGTATAGAAACTAATGGGGCAGTCGTTGTAATTGATTCGCAACTAAACGCACATTAATCAGATATATATGTTCAACTAAATGACATAGATTAAGTATAGATGTGTAGCATGAAAAACTTAATGAATATATATTAAAACATATATATATATATATATATATATATATATATATATATATATATATATATAATCAACTAGTCCTAATTAACCAAATGAGATCAATATGAATAAAACAAATAGCAAATAAAGCACAACACAAACTCCCACTATATTATGCATTATCAAAAGTCGTTTAACCCATATGAGCAGTATGCTCGTGACACATCAAAAGAGATAACGCTTTATAAAATGGATCCAATAACATGAAGTTTGATCCTATAAGTTGTATATCTATTTGTTCATTTTATACTTATTTCTCTTCAACAAGAGACATAACCATATGATGTCTTTCGACATCTTTGCATCCAGTAAAACAGAATCAGAATACCTAATGATCTCAAAATGATCAGATTTTGTATACATTAGCATGTAGTTTAATGTTTTATAGGTACTTCATCATTCTTTTGGATGCGACTTAATGTTCTTCTTTTCGAATTGCTTTGGTATTGACCAAGCATCCCAATAATAAATGCAAGGTCTGGACGAGTACAGACTTGCGCATACATTAAGCTTCCTACTGTCGGTGCATAAGGGATATTTTCCATATACTTGGATTCAAAATTAATTTTAGGACATTGCTTTAAACTGAATTTATTTCCTTTAGAAACAGGGGTGTCATGTGGTTTACAATTTTTCATGTTAAACCTTTGTAATACCTTCTCTATATAGCTTTTTTGTGATAATCCCAAAATACCTCGTGAATGATCACGATGAATTTGGATTTCCAATACAAAAGATGCCTCACCAAGATCTTTCATCTCAAATTTGTTTGAGATAAATTTCTTAGTTAGTTTTAGAAGGTCCTTATCATTACTAGCAAGTAAAATATCATCCAAATATCATCCACATATAAGATCAAAATTATAAATCTACTCCCACTAAACTTATAGTATACACAATCTTCACCAAGATTCGTTTCAAAACCAAATGAAATAATAACTTGATTAAATTTTAAATACCATTAACGAGAAGCTTGCTTGAGGCCATAAATGAATTTCTTAAGTTTACAAACTAATTGATTAGTTTGATCTGAATCGGTCACCATTTCTGGTTTCCTTATATAGATGGTTTCCTCAATGTCTCCATTGAGAAAAGCCGTCTTAACATCCATTTGAGTAAATTCCTTAACAACATGACGTGCCTTATATCTTTCCACATTACCTTCCTTATATCAATGCCTTCCTTTTGAGTAAATTCCTTAACAACAAGACGTGCCTTATATCTTTCCACATTACCTTGCGAATTCATTTTGGTTTTAAATATCCATTTACAACCAATAAGTTTTGCACCTTCAGGCAATCGGACAAGATTCCAAACGTCATTGTCTTTTATTGATTTTAACTCCTCATTAATGGCATTGATCCACTTATGAGAATTAGGACTATTAATGGCTCCATGGAAGGTGATTGGTTCATCTTCCACTAAACCTAAGGTGTCCTCATTCTCCGCAAGATACACATCATAAATATTCAAAATAGTACTTCTTGTTTCTCTAGTAGATCTCCTTAAGAGCACTGGTTCATCCTCATTTTGATGTTGTTGAATTTCCTCATGTCCAACATTTTCATGTTGTTCATTATTTACGGGAGTCTCTATATTATTTTGAATTGTATGTTCTTGTTGAATTTCAGGTGTAATTACTTGATTTCCAACAGGAGCTAAAGTTTGAGGAATATAGAGTGGTTCCTCTAACTCTTCAAATTCAAAATCATTACCTTTTCTCCCACTAAGTTCAACATCCTCAAAGAACCTAGCATTGCCAGTCTCGAAAAATGTTCTAGTTTTTGGGTCATAAAATTTATATCCCCTAGATCTCTTAGTAAACCCTAAAATAGGGCTAAACCTAATGAAAGGTGCTCTATTAAGAATATAAGCTGCGATTTTTAATGCATCGCCTATAATGAGTGAGGTATAGAAGTACAAGAAAACATACTTCTTACCATATCCTTAAGGATTCTATTATGTCTCTTCACTACACTATGATAGGTTTGCCCGACATGGTGTAGTGAGGGACAATCCCACACTCATCAAGATGGCGAGTATAAAGGACCCGAACGTTATTCACCCAATAAGTCCAATGATTGAGACTTTACATGAAGAAAATAATGTATCCATAACGAGAGTAATCATATATGAACGTAATGAAATATTATTGACCATTCCATGAAGGGTTAGTAAATGGTCCACAAATGTCCATATGAATTAGTTTCAAGACGTTTGATACTCTCAAAGATCCTATTTCCTTTAATGTTTGTAAATTTTTTCTTTAAAACACTTAATGCAAAAGTTTTATTCGGAGTATCAAGTTGTTTTAGGATTTTTCCTGACATAAGCTTTATCAATTCTCCCTTTGGAGATATGACCCAAACGCCTATGCCATAGAATACAAGATTTTCACTTGATAACTTTTGCTTTGTGTCTCTAGTTTTGATTTCATTATTGTGGCACTCATTAATTATCTTGACTATGTCAAGTAAATAAAGATTATCAAGATATGATAAAGTACTAATACCGACAAGCTTAGAATTGAAATAAAGATCACATTTATTATTACCGAACGAACAAGAATAACATCCCTTGTCCAAAACTGTGATAGATATTAAATTTCGTCTAAAGGACGATACAATGAATGTATTATTTAGTACAAAATAATAGCCAGTACTTATCATTAATCTAAAAGTCATTATGCCTATAACTTCAACCGGATTTCCAACTCCCATATAGATGTATTTCTCATCTTCACTGGGGATTCGGTAATTCAGGCAACCCTGCATTCATGAACTAATGTGAGTTGTTGCACCAAATACAACCACCGTGTATATTAAGAAATTGAAATCAAATTTGCCTTAGTACAAACAAGACCAAATGACATACCATTCTGAATTCGCCATTCGCGATACTTATGGTAGTCGTTCTTCATGTGAGTAAGGTCCTTGCAAAAGAAGCATTTCTTGACATTATGATCATTAAATGATCATTTATGCTTCTTACTTGCAATCGCAATTTCCTTCCCCCTTCTCTTAATCCCACGAGAAGAAGTAAATGCTAAGTGAGTACTTTCTAATTTAAGATATTTCCTATCTTCCTCTTGTTTCATATGTGAAAGTAATTCATTAATATTTCACTTGTACTTTTGACATTTATAGGTCACCTCAAAAGGACCAAACTGAGGAGGAAGATAGATCAAAACTAAGTGCACGAGCAGATCTTCCAAAATCTCTAACTTAAGTGCCTTTAGTTTGATCGAAAGATGAAATAGTTCAATAATGTACTCCCTAAGATTTTAGTCACCCTTGTACCGAATGGAAACAAGTTTCCACAAGAATTCAAGAAAAAACTCAGCATTTTCGATCTCAGAGACATTGTCAAAAAATGTCTTTGAAACTGCATTTTCCATGATCATTAGACTCACACGGTTGGACCGTTCCCATTCTTCAACATTTTTTCGTTCTATAACGGTATTTCCTTTAGTGAGAGCAGCGGGACTTGGTTCCCCTAATGCGTGATCGATGTCCATACAGCCTAAGATCATCGTTATATTATTTTTTCAAGTTTTAAAGTTAATCTCATTAAGCATCGAAACATTGTTCATAGCAGTAGTAATAAATGAAGCGTTTATTAAATATGTTGGGAATAAAAATGAAGAATGAATACAAAACATGTATAAGGAACTACGTACTTAATGAATAAAGTGATTAACTATATCAATGAATCCCATAAAAAAGATTATCAACATGACATCAAAAATAATTTTTGAATTGCGAATTGACTCATAATTTGATTTATCTTAGGGTAATAAATGGCTTTAAATAACACATTTTAAATACTTGTCTTCCTTTGGGCCGGTTCAAGTATTAAAAATGTCCTAACATTTAAAGTATTTGTTACCCGGCAATAAAGAATATAAACAACTCATTTTAAATACCCGTCTTCCTTTGGGATGGTTCAAAGTATTCAAAATGATCAAACATTTTATTCAATTATTACCCCATAAATGCAAATATTTAGTCAATAACAAGATCTCCTTTGAAAAATTCATGTTACCACACATTAATATAAATATTCATCACTTTACAATTTCGTATCTAAACAACGTAAATCACTTTGGCGACAATATTGTTTAGAAATGAATGAAATTGTTAAGCATATAATTAATCACACTTTGAGACACAAATTAATGTATACTTTACTCAAATAATGAATGAAAATTGACCAAAATAGCAAAATATTGAAAATTTTAAAAATCTGGCCAAAATAAGTCATGCTCGGCCGAGTCAAGGAAGGTGCTCGGCCGAGCAAAAGACTCCAGAAAACACCCCTTTCTCCTCCCTTGTGCTCGTCCGAGTCTTAGGGATGCTCGGTCGAGTCCTTAGAGGTGCTCGGCCGAGTCCTTAGGGGTGCTCGGCCGAGCATCATGACCGTTGGATGGCGCCTTTTCAAAAATTTTCAAACGTTGTGCTGATACAAATGGGGTGCTCGGCCGAGTCAAGGGGTATGCTCGGCCGAGCATCCCCTGAATGTCAATTTTTTTTTCAGATTTTGACTATCAATTCTTAACTTAATGGTGAATAAATATTCAACCAAAGCAAGTAGATCTGCATACTCACAACACATTTTTAAATGCGTGGCTATGCATTTGAACAAACTCACAACGCATCCAATGATGGTGGCTATGTTCAAAATGGGATAATCTTACATTAAGAATTGAAAGCCTTTTGAGTAAAACCAAAAATTTATATTCAGGTAAGGCACCTGTTCATAATTGACCGAGCAAGACCCTTTTCACAGAATTTTTTTTTTACACAAAGGATGAATGGTAAGCAAAATTAATGCTTGACCAAGACATGAATACACAAGTAGATCCAACACGGTTGTGCGACATAAAACGCTCTGTTGTGTCAATGGGATAATCTTGCATGAACCATCATGTCCTTTTGAGTAAACTTCAATCATATTCAGAATTTAATCAAGTAATGAATACTAACACCCTAGCAAGAATTAGAGCATTCAAATAACATCATAACATAATGACATCAACAGGATTAAGAATCAAAGTAAAGCAAAATATATGCTATATGAATTCAAACTTAATCCAAAACTTGAGAGACTCTGATACCAATTGTTGGAACATTTCTATTCCAATAACCCGTAAGCACTCAAGTATAGATTAAGTAAGAGAAGAAGATGAAGGCGAAAGCGTAATACCTGTTGAGGCCATCTTGATACTTGATGACGTTCTTCAAGGAAGGAAGAAAAGAAGAAGAAAATGAAGGAGGGAAATGTAGATACTCTTGATGATAAATGCCTTCCTTAGAACTCAGATTATGGAGAGAGTATATAAAAATGATGTAGTAGTTTCTAGGCTGATGGTAAGCCTCTATATATAGAAAATAATGGCACCTTATCAAGGGACTACACCATTTCAATTAAGCGGTGTGAAATTACCATTATGCCCATCATAAATAGGTAATTTCCACCTCGAGATTTCTACACATTTAATTAATATTCTATACTTTATAATAACATTATTTTAATGATTTATACATGTACATCTACATATCACTTATATTTGTTAATTATACACATTTTGCAATTCATGTTCTTACAAAGTGTACTACTGGGAAACATAATGGAATTTGATGATTGAGTCAGCAGCTGTCAGAGATAATATCCTCTCCAGCCTTCATCTCTGTGTGCATGGCCATATCTCTAGCAGCTTGGCATCAAGGCAAAAAACGACGACCAAGCGTACGTATTCGATATGTCAATTTTTAAGGATATGATTTTTTATTCAATTATTAATGTTTTAAAAGCAGCTGAATTAATGCAATTCAGACAGAAAACGGCGTTACGTAGATAATTGTATACCCAATGACCCGGCATGCAAATAAGGACAACTGAGAAACAAGAAAACAGCCAATTTGAAGTTTTAATTATCAAGTCATGATATTTATGAAGCCATTTTCATATGTGGTGTAGACTGGCTATAACTGCACAATCACCGGCCCGGCCAGGGTGCATCGGGAGGTTTTGCATGGTTGGTACCAAACATTTGTTGCCCACTCTATTTGCCACTTGCCCGTTTCGGATTATTACAACTCATTCTATGTTTTATATGAGAAATTAAATTCATTGCCTCACCCCTTATTAAAGCTATCGTGTCTAGGGACAACAGTGCGGGTTTGAGTCGAGTTTGATATTTTTCAAACCCGTCCCTATTCATAAATTTTGAAACTCTTATCCGCAGGCCCCTGCCCTATTTACTGCTAAATTGAAAGGAAACAAAAAAGGCAAACGTGCAATTAGCAATGGGCAATGGGCGCAAACATATAAATTAAACTGTTGGCCTTGGCAAATTCAAGATAACTATCAGATAGGACAACATACTATAAGTGCTACTACCTTCGACCCACTTTAAGAGTTCTATTTTATTTTTTTTTTAGTTTGTTCCAGATTAATTAAGAGTCCTACTTTGCTTTATTTTCAAAATGGCAAATAATGAATCACAATATTTTGGGGGAAACTAGTTTCTCCCTAAGTTATAAAAAGTCCTGTTTTTTTAAACTGCTCTTATATTCGTCAAATATTTGCAAGTTGAAAAAAATTGGACTTTTTATAATTTATGGAGAAACTGATCTCTCCCAAAACTTACTCATAATGAATAGTGTTTTGAATATTTATACTCTCTTCTTTTCATAGAACTACAAATAAATCAATACTTACTACACTACTTTTTATCCACTTAAATCATAAATATTGTTTTGAACAATTATACCTCCAACTCACTTGTCATTGTTCACTTATTTCTTATGTTTTCTTAATAAGCGTACAAATACTAGGTAGGACTCTTGATCCGAAACGGAGGAAGTATTAATTATCGTATTGAAATTACAAACAGATAGTTCAAGCAGATTAACAATCAAGAAAAAAACTCTAAAAGTTGTAGGAGTATTTTCTTCAACCGTAATGGTACTATTTTTTTTTGAGCCGGTCTCCTGTGAGAACAGCATGACCCGTCTCATACATGAGACGGGTCGACCCATGACCCATGGGGCATGACCCGCCACGTGACAGTCTTTTATAGGCCAATTTTTTTTTTTTTTTATATATTATTTTTTTCTGAGAAAAAGTAATAGTTACCATCTCTTAAAGTAATAGTTTGTATACATTAAAGTAATAGTTTGTATACATTAAAGTAATACATATATACAGAAAAGTAATAGTGTTTTTCCCTAAGTTTTCTATGTATTACTTTAAGTAATAGTTTTTCCCTAACTCATGTATATGAATGTAATAGTTTATACAAGTAAATGTAACACTTTGTGATGCGTACCAGATTGACGTCGATCGTGAATTGTCTGCGCAGGAGGGCGGTCGCGCTATGCAGGAGAGCGCCCGCGCTGGTGTGTCGAGCCAAGGAGCAGAATTGTCCGGAGGAGTGCGCGGTCGCGCAGCTTTGGAGGGCGGCCGCGCTTGTGGCGATGACGAGAGGGTTTGATTCTCGGAACGTAAGCGCGAACGCGCTGGAGAGGAGAGCGGTCGCGCTGATGCGATGACTGAAGACGGAAGACGTGTTTTGGGGATTTATTTTAAGTAAACTCTTTTTGTTTATGGTATTTTTATTTATTAGGAAACTTAATTATTGGCTGGTTAGGGAGAAAGTATAAATACTTTTCATCTTTATTTTTGGAGATATTATTATCATTATTAATTTCATTCAAAGAGATTTTCTCTTAATTCGCTAAGCTCTTCTTCGGAGTTCTTAGTTTATCTTTTGGGAATTCTTAGGGTTCCTTGCAGAAGGATTCGATTTCGATCGTTCCTTGGTTACTTCCGCTGCGTATTCACATCAGTTGGTATCAGAAATCGGACGATTCTAGGGTTCTCCGACGAGAGGATGGCCAATAATGGGGATAACGACGGCAACATCACCCTTATCACAATTCTTCAAACCATGGAACGCAATCGCCAGGCTGATCGTCAGGCAGATATCGAGCGACAAGAGCGTCAACATAGAGACCTGGTGCAGCTTTTGACGGGTTTGCAGGTTGGACAAGGTGGTGTCAACCCACGAAATCGGGCTGGTCGTCAAGGGGAAAATCTCCACCATGGCGATCCGATGGACGGGGATGTGTCGGACATTGAAGATGAAGAGGCCAGGGCAGCGCCTCCTGTGGATCATCGACCCAAGATTAGGGCGGACATTTCGGTCTTTACTGGTGAGTTGTCCATTGAAAAGTTTTTAGATTGGATTTCTGAAGTTGAAAAATTCTTTAAATTGATGCGTGTTGAGGAGGATAGAAAAGTCCCCTATGTTGCTTATAAACTGCGTGATGGTGCCTCTGCTTGGTGGGACCAATTGTCCAGGCAGAGGGTACGCGAGGGACAACCTGAAATTCGTTATTGGGATCAGATGAAGAGGGAATTACGGGATCGTTTTCTCCCACGTGATCATGATCAGGACCTTTATAAGAAATTCTTGGCGTGTAAACAAGGTGGTCGTTCAGTCGAGGAATATGCCCATGATTTTTATGCACAATCGGCGCGTACTGATCTGTTTGAGACAGAGTCGCAGATGGTTGCTCGGTTTGTTTCGGGTCTTCGGCTGAATATTAAGAATGCGGTGGAATTGTTTACTACTTATTCTTTGAATGAAGCTATTTCAAGGGCGAAAAAGGCGGAGAAACAATTATCGACTACATATCGACCTCCGACTACATTTAAGCAATTTGGTGCTGCTTCTTCTTCGGGTGGCAGGAACCAAGGATCGGGTTCTAATGTCGAGGGCAGTAAGGAGATCTCGCAGGCTGCAGGGTCGAAGACGGATGATGGTAAGAAGCCTACTACTCCCGCTCCTACTCCTGATCCACCGGCTCGTAGAAATACCAACCCCCAAAATAATAATCCTTATGCTCGAAATTATGGGGATAAATGTTTTCGGTGTAATCGACCGACATCTGTCTAATCGTTGTCCGCAACCACAGAGAGGAGTTAATATGGTGGATCGTGATGCGTGTGATGATGCGGAGGATGATGATAATTGTGAGACTGTTTATATTGATCCGAATGGGGAGGCGGATGATGAAGATAATTGTGATGAGCATGAGTCCTATGTGGTCCGGAAGCTTATGCTGACTACCCCTGCAGTGGAGTCTGATCCGGAACGACATAACCTTTTTCGTGCCAAAGGGAAGGTTAAGGACTTCACAGCTACGATTATTGTGGATAGTGGTAGCAGCGAGAACCTGGTGGCTCGTGGCTTGGTGGAGAAGTTGAAGCTTGAGGTCCGCAAGCATCCTACTCCCTCTGGCTGTGGGGTGGATCAACAAAGTCATCAGGCTCTATAAAGGTACATGAACAATGTCTTCTCCCTTTTTCTATGGGTAGTTATAAAGATGAGGTTTTATGTGATATAATCGATATGACTGCATGCCATGTATTGTTGGGTAGGCCGTGGCAATATGATCTTGGGGTTGTGCATAATGGGAGGGAAAATTGTATTCGTTTTAAGAAAGACGGGGTTCATTTTCATTTACCTGCATTAAAAGCTGATCCTAGTGGTAATAAGAAAGTGAAACCTCTTGTTTCCTTATGCACTGCACATGAATTTGCTGCGGATATCATGGCTGCGCCTTTTGTGTTGGCAGTAGTGCAGAAAGGGGTTTTGGGACAGGTTAGTTTGGTCCCTACGTCTCTGTAGTCATTGTTAGATGAGTATAAAGATGTTATGCCGAACGAACTTCCGGCTGGGTTACCACCCTTGCGTGATATACAACATCACATTGACTTGGTGCCCGGTGCTTCCCTTCCTAATCTTGCTCATTATAGGATGAGCCCTGCCGAGCATGACATTTTGAGGGGACAGGTGGAAGAGTTATTGAACAAGGGGTATATACAGGAAAGCATGAGCCCGTGTGCAGTTCCAGCTCTCCTTGTGCCTAAGACAGATGGCACTTGGCGTATGTGTGTCGACAGTCGCGCCATCAACAAAATCACTGTCAAGTACCGTTTTCCCATTCCTCGTTTGGATGATATGTTGGATATGCTCAGGGGTTCCACGGTGTTTTCTAAGATTGACTTGAAGAGTGGCTACCATCAAGTCCGCGTGCGACCCGGGGATGAGTGGAAGACCGCATTTAAAACTAAGGAGGGATTGTACGAGTGGTTGGTCATGCCGTTTAGGTTGTCAAATGCCCCTAGCACTTTCATGAGATTAATGCATCAAGTGTTGAAGCCCTTTAATGGTAAATTCTTGGTGGTATACTTTGACGATATTTTGATTTATAGTAGATCGGAGGAGGAGCATCTGGAACATCTTCGAGCGGTTCTGCAGGCTTTGAGGGATAAAGAATTATATGTGAATCTCAAGAAGTGTAGTTTTATGCTTGATCATCTATTGTTCTTGGGTTATGTTGTTTCTGCAGATGGCATTCGGGTGGATGAGGAGAAGGTTCGTGCTATTCGTGATTGGCCTACGCCGACAACTGTTAGTGAGGTTCGTAGTTTTCATGGCCTTGCTACTTTCTATCGTCGTTTTATATGGAATTTTAGCACTATTATGGCTCCGATCACTGAATGTTTGAAGAAAGGGAAGTTTCTTTGGAGTGATGAAGCTACAGCTAGCTTTGCACTGATTAAAGAAAAGCTATCTAGTGCTCCTTTGTTAGTCTTGCCGGATTTCTCTAAACCATTTGAATTAGAGACAGATGCGTCGGTGGTTGGTATTGGGGCTGTTTTGCGCCAAGGGAAGAAGCCAGTTGCTTTCATGAGCCAGAAATTGGAGGAGGCCAAACGTAAGTGGACAGTTTATGAACTCGAATTCTATGCGGTGGTCCAAGCAGTCAAGCATTGGGAACAGTACTTGTTGCATCGTGAATTCATTCTTCATATAGATCACGAGGCTTTAAAGTACTTGAATAGTAAGACTCCTATTATTCGTATGCATGCTCGTTGGGTTGCTTATTTGCGGCGGTTACGTTTGTTATCAAGCACAAGTGACAAACTCAATAAAGTTGCGGATGCCTTGAGTCGTCGGGCTAATTTATTGGTGATTATGGCAAATATAGTTGTGGGGTTCGACTGCTTAAAGGACTTATATGCGACTGATCCGGACTTCGCGGATGACTGGGCCAAGTGTCGTGATGGAAACCCGGTCGGGTTATTTTTATTGCAGGATGGTTTCTTGTTTTACATGGATAAATTGTGTATTCCCCATGGCTCAGTTCGTGAGAGCCTTATTTTAAATTCACAAGAAGGGACACTATGGGAGAGAAAAGACTGCTGAGCTTGTCGCGAAGAAGTATTTTTGGCCACATCTTCGGCGGGATGCACATAGAGTTGTTCGAAGTGCATGGTGTGCCGCATCAACAAGGGACAAGCCACAGAATCACAGGTTTATACACCCCTTTGCCAATTCCGATGGTCCTTGGGAGGATATTTCTATGGATTTCGTGCTTGGTCTTCCGAGGACGCAGCGTGCTCATGACTCCGTTTTCGTGGTGGTGGACCATTTTTCTAAGATGGCTCACTTTATCCCTTGTCGTAAGACTCATGATGCTTCTCACATCGCGGGTCAAGTTTTTCAAGGAGGTTGTTCGTCTTCATGGGATCCCGAAGACTATTACATCCGACAGAGATACGAAGTTCCTTAGTCATTTACGGCGTACCTTGTGGCGTATCTTTCGAGACGGACTTGCATAGTCAAGTAGCTCGTTTCACCCTCGATCGACGGCCAAACGGAGGTGGTCAACCTGGACTATGGGTTCTATGGTACGTTGTTTGTGTGGGGGAGTTATCAGAAGAAATGGGATTTGGCTTTGTCTACAGCTGAATTTGCTTTTAATAATATGACGAACTGGACGACGAAGAAGACTCCTTTTGAGATAGTCTATCAACGACCTCCGAAGTATACTCTTGACTTGATTCCTCTTCCGAAGGTACCGGGGTACAGTATTGCAGCTGAGAATCTAGCGGAGATGGTTGATGCGGTGCAGTCAGAGGTTCGTAGGAATATTGAGGCGTCCAATGCCAAATATAAAGAGCTAGCGGATAGGCGACGTCGTGTGAAAGTCTTCAGTGTTGGTGACTTGGTGATGGTTCACTTACGTAAGGAACGAATTCCTCAAGGGACGTATCACAAGCTTCATCCGAAAAATATTGCGCCTTGTCGGATTTTGAAGAAGATTAATGACAATGCCTATGTTGTCGATTTACCGGAGGGGTGGAATATCTCTTCCACGTTTAATGTTTCCGATTTGATGGAGTTCCATCCCGATGACCCCATTTACATGGATAAGGATTCGGGGTCGAATCCTTTTGAAGTTGGGGCGAATGATGCGTACCAGATTGACGTCGATCGTGAATTGTCTGCGCAGGAGGGCGGTCGCGCTATGCAGGAGAGCGCCCGCGCTGGTGTGTCGAGCCAAGGAGCAGAATTGTCTGGAGGAGTGCGCGGTCGCGCAGCTTTGGAGGGCGGCCGCGCTTGTGGCGATGACGAGAGGGTTTGATTCTCGGAACGTAAGCGCGAACGTGCTGGAGAGGAGAGCGGTCGCGCTGATGCGATGACTGAAGACGGAAGACGTGTTTTGGGGATTTATTTTAAGTAAACTCTTTTTGTTTATGGTATTTTTATTTATTAGGAAACTTAATTATTGGCTGGTTAGGGAGAAAGTATAAATACTTTTCATCTTTATTTTTGGAGATATTATTATCATTATTAATTTCATTCAAAGAGATTTTCTCTTAATTCGCTAAGCTCTTCTTCGGAGTTCTTAGTTTATCTTTTGGGAATTCTTAGGGTTCCTTGCAGAAGGATTCGATTTCGATCGTTCCTTGGTTACTTCCGCTGCGTATTCACATCACTTTGATAGATGAAATTGTAACATATTTCTATAGATAATGTAATACTTTTACATGAAAACATATATACCTATACATATGTGTTACAATTATGTACAAATACTATTATATATAAATAACACGTTTGTTACATTTTAGTTATAATAAGTATTACTTTTGCCAAACGAAGAAAACATAGGAAAAAACATTATTACTTTTCTGTATATATGTATTACTTTAATGTATACAAACTATTACTTTAATGTATACAAACTATTACTTTAATGTATACAAACTATTACTTTATATTGGTTTGAAGGATTAGGCTTAAGGCAAATGTGGTCGATTCCAGGCTGGCGACCGCCCATTCCGGCAGGCGAGCGCCCGTATGCAAAAGCTCGGGCGGAGGCGTGGGTTGGCTTTGTTGTGCGGGTGATGGGTCGGGATCCGACCCGTCTCATGGATGAGACGGGTTTTCATGTTCTCACCCAAGTTTTTGTCTTTTTTTTTTATATATATAGAGATCTATAGGAATAGGATTATTATATAAACATAAAAAATTACATTATATCATTAAACTTAAATAGGAGTAATATATAAATTTTATGAATATATATACATATATATATATATGTATACATATATATATATACATATATATGTATATATATGTATATACATATATATGTATATACATGTATACATATATATATATACACATATATATATATATACATGTATACATATATATGTATACATATATATATATATATACATGTATATATATGTATACATATATATATATATATATATGTATACATGTATACATGTATACATATGTATACATATATATGTATACATGTATACATGTATACATATGTATACATATATATGTATACATGTATACATGTATACATATGTATACATATATATGTATACATGTATATATATATATATATATATAAATATGTATACATGTATACATATACATAGATATATATATATGTACATGTATACATATATATATATCTATGTATATGTATACATGTATACATATATATACATATATGTATATGTATATATGTATATATATGTATACATATATATGTATATATATATATACATATATATATATATATACATATATATATATATATATATATATATATATATATATATATATATATATATATATATATTGCGGAGTTAGAGTTAAACAGGACGGGTTTAAGATAATTCCAAATCCGTCTCAATCAGGCGCGAATTCAGAATTTTAGAATCGCGTATTTAAAAAATATTATAAACAATAATAACAGTGAAAAATAATTTCATATATAAAAAAAGTTACATATAGTGGGTGACTTAGATAAAAAAAAAAAAATTGAAGCCCACCTAAAAAAATGCTAGATCCGCCCCTGGTCTCAATCACGCCGGGTTTTAAAAAACATTAACTAAACCCTTTCTATTAGGCACGGATCATTTCGGGTTTGGGACGTGTTTGAATTTTTTGCCATTCCTAAACGTGTCACACCTAAATCTCGGATATGTGCTTATGCAGTTCAGATTCAAGACACCCGTTCATCATGAGTGCTTGTTTCTAGTAGTGATGATCCACTTCAGGATATTGCGTGTTTCTTGAAAATAACCTTATTTCGTGGTCAGCCAAACGGCAGGCAGTGTTGTCTCGATCTAGTGTCGAGGTTGAATATCGAGGGGTGGCTAACGTTGTCTCTTAATCATGTTGACTGCGAAATTTATTGCTTGAACTAAAATGTCCGAATAAGTATTAGGAATAGTCTTTTGTAAATATTGCATATATATCTTATAGTCTTTGAATAGGAATAGGTTACCTTATAATCTTTATATAGAAATAGGTTACAGTCTTATGTATTGGATATTTATATCAGTTTATGAATGAAAATTATTCACAGAAATAAACTTCTTTAGTCAATCCGTCAACCCGACAATCTAACCCATTTAATCCGTTAAGTTAAATAAATTGTAGCAAATTGACATATTTTAACCTGATATTTCCCCAACCAAACTCAACCCAATTTAACTCAACTCAACTCAATTCAATTCAACTAAACTCAACTCAACTCATTTCAATCCACAATCGACGGATCTAGCGAAAGTATAACCGCAGTCAAGGTACGTGGTAATAGGTCATTTGGAAGAGACAAATTAACGGCACCCAACAAAAATCAAACATTAGATATGGATGGCCAGAACTTTTGGAGACCAATTGCATCCATCTTTATTCATCCTTCAATATAAGTAGATTGATAAATACTCTCCCGTTTCGCTACAAATTACTCCCTCCGTTTCAATAAAAGCTTTACCAATTAATCAAAAGGGCGTCCTATTAAAAGTTTCATCTTTTTTAAAATGGCAAAAAATCTTTACTATTTCACCCACTAATTCTATCTCCTATTTCACTTTTATACTCACAATACTTTTCAAATTTACTATTCCCTCCACCAATTCTCTCTCCTATTTTATTTTTACACTCATAACATTTTCTCCACTTACATTTTTCCTTGATTTGCGTGCCGAGCCAAAATGATAAAGCTATTATCGGGAGAATGGAGTATATAATTAGGGTGTTTCATTATAAATTACATAATTTTTAAAATAAAAATATTTTATTATTTTTATATTAATGAGACTCATATTTAATATTCACGACAATATTTCAATTATTATTATATTCCCCACTTTCTCTCTTCTATTTCGCTTTTCGTACTAACATCACTTAATTTACTAACATTTTATAAATATTAACTGTATAGATTGTAGTGGGACACACAAAATATTGTTCACTCGATCATTTCGCCTTTTTACCCCCACCCCCACAGTTGAAAATCAATCATAACCCCAACGAAAATCATCTTCCTTGTTTACTCCTCTGTCTTCAACTCCTCACCAAGTTAAAAGGAGCCCGACTCTTATTATTCCCTCCGCCGCCTAAAATGATTTTTTTTTTTATTGATATTAATATTTATTGCAAGTATTACAAGTTATTAGAATAAAGGAGGGTTAGAGATAGGGCTGTACAAAAAATCCGAGGAATCGGACCGGATCAGTAGAATCGGACTGGACCAGTAAAAATCGGATCGAAAAAATAGTATTGGTCCGGTCCTGGTTCCAAATTTTTATGGAACCGATTATTTGGTCCGGTCCTGGTTTTGAAAAAAATATACGCGGTCCTGGACCGGAACCGGACCGGACCGAATATATATATATATATATATATATATATTTAATTAACTTTGTTGGTCTTCATGAAGGACTCTTGTCATTTCTTGGAGTTATTGCAACGAAAGACTTGGTATGCATGAAAAACCTTGTGAAAGAAATTATGTTGCAATTTAAATCTTCGTCTACTTAGTCAGTAAACATTAGTTTTAAAAGTTCATTTACACCCCCCTAACTTATTTCAATTTGTAACGTTTCCAATAATATTTTTAATTCCAAAATGAATATCATATCGTAGATTTTGTTATTGTAAAAAAAGTATATTATATTGTAATTAACTGTTAATTTTGTTATTGTAATATTGTTCAACAATTTGGTTTTTAAATATGCTTTTGCTTGTAGATTTTGTTATTGTAAAAAATTATATTATATTGTAATTTGTAGAACCGATGGAACCGGATCGGAACCGGACCATTGGAACCGGACCGATGGGACCGGTCCTATAATATAATGGTCCGGTCCTGATCCTAAATTTTTACAGAACCGAAGTATTTGGTTCGGTCCTGATTTTCAAAAATTTTGACAAAAATCGGATCAACCCGGACCGTGAACACCCCTAGTTAGAGAGACGAAGTCAATCAAAACATGGAAGAGAAGAATTGTATTGAATGACTCAATTAATTATGATAATAAAGGTACATATTTATAGGGTTACAATGAGGAGGTAATCTCCTAGGAGGAGAAGGATTCTAATCTAGGTAAAGGTAATCTCCTAGGAGGAGAAGGATTCTAATCTAGGTAATCTCCTAGAAGGAGAAGAATTTTAATCTAATACAAAGATTGTGTTTCCTAATCTAATACAAGTATTATGTTTCCTAATCTATATATAACAATACTCCCTCCGTCCCGAAACTTACTTCACAAACACTGTTTGCACTGATTTTAAGGAGGGAGTATTATATTGAAAGTGTTGTGAGTGTGAAAATAAAATAGGAGAGAGAATGAGTGGAGAGAATAGTAAATTATAATGGTGTTGTGAGTATTAAAATAATGTAGGAGAGAGAATGAGTGGAGGGAATAGTAAAGATTCCTTTCCATTTTAGGTAAGTTTTAAATGTGTGAAGTAAGTTTTGGGACGCCCAAAAGGAAAAGTGTGAAGATTGTTCCGGGACGGAGGGAGTATATACTTGTTTCCTAAACTATACTCCCTTCGTCCCACTTCAATGGATACCAAAAAAAAGGGCACACATATTAAGGAAAGGTAAGAGAGAGAAAAAGTGGAGAGAGAATGTTGTGAGTGTAAAAGTAAAATAGGAGAGAGAATGAGTGAGAGGAATAGTTAGGAGAGAGAATGTTGTGAGTGAAAAAGTAAAATAGGAAAGAGAATGAGTGGGGTAAATAGTGAAGATTCTTTTCCATTTTGGGTAAGTATCAATTGATGTGGGACGGACCAAAAAGGAAATAAGTATCAATTGAAGTGGGACGGAGGGAGTATATAACAATATATACTTGAATATAATATTATGATATTATATTCCTAATACAAGTAAATATTATAAAATAGAAATATTAAAATATTTTTATTTAAAAAATGTACATTTTTAAATAATACACTCAAAATAAAATTTTACTCCCTCCGTCCCACTAAAACTGATAATTATTTCTTTTTTGGTTTGTTTCAGTCAAATTGATACTTCCCAAAATGGCAAGAGAATCTTCACTATTTACCCCACTCATTCTCTCTCATATTTCACTTTTACACTCACAACATTTTCTTTCCTAACTATTTCTCCCACTTATTCTCTCTCCTATTTAATTCTTCGTACTCACAATATTTTTTTTCACTTTTTCTTTCTCTTACTTTTTCTTAATTCGTATGCCCAAAAATTTGGTCTCAATTTATATGGGACAGAGGGAGTATACCTTTAAAAAATAAAATGAAGTATTGATCAATACTCCCTCCGTCCCGCTAGTAACCGCACTGTTACTGTTTGCGCGGGGATTAAGGAAAAAAATAATGATATAAATGTTGTGAGTGTAAAAGTAAAATAGGAGAGAGAATGAGTGGAGGAAATAGTAAATTATAATGGTGTTGTGAGTATTAAAATAATGTAGGAGAGAGAATGAGTGGAGGGAATAGTCAAGATTCTTTGCCATTTTAGAAAGTGTGCGATTTGTAATGGGACGCTCAAAATAGAAAGTGTGCGATTTGTAGCGGAACAGAGGGCAAAGCGATTGTATTTTGCAATGGGCAGGACGAAGAGGCCACTGCCTGAGGCCCCAAAAATTATTAGCAATTTTTTTACACTACTAGAAAATGTATGTTAGGTGACAAATCTAAGGTGACAAATATTATTTTGTCACCTAAGATGACTTTAGGCGTCAAATAATAAATTGGTCACCTAAAATAACTCTTTTGTGACCATTCTTAGGTTACCAGCATATTTGTCGCCTTACTTAGGTTTTACGTCACTAAGTGCACATTTAGTCACCTCATGTTATCTTTTGTAACGAAATCTTTGGTGACCAACAAAATAGTCACCTTAAATATAATTTACGTGACCACTTTAATTTTGTCACCTAAGGATAGTTTTAGGTGACAAGTCTAAGCTGACAAATATTATTTCGTCACCTAAGACGACTTTAGGCGTCAAATAATAAATTGGTCACTTAAAATAACTCTTTCGTGACCATTCTTAGGTGACCAACATATTTGTCGCTTTACTTAGGTTTTACGTCACTAAGTGCACATTTAGTCACCTCACTTTATCTTTTGTAACGAAATCTTTGGTGACTAAAAAAATAATCACCTTAAATATAATTTACGTGACCACTTTAATTTTGTCACCTAAGGATAGTTTTAGGTGACTAAATCTTGGGCAACCAACATGGTTGTCACTTCTTAATAAACATTATGTGACGAGTTAATTTTTTGGTTACCTAAGACTATTTTTAGGTGTCTAATTCTTAGGCAATAGTCACCTTATATTCAAGGTGTCTATATTTAGGTGACAAAATGTTGGTCACCTAATATAGAGACAGATTCAACATCTGTAGCTAAAATAGATTGTTTATTTTTTATAAATTTTTTATTGAATAGGAAATAATATTTTAGACTTTTGTTTACTACATACATTTTTTACAAAAAGGTATAGAAAAAAAGATAGAAAAAAACTAAATAAACGAAAGTATATAAAAGAAAAGAGGGATGGACTATCCTTTATTCATTTTTAATTTTTTATAATTTTTTTATTGAATAGAAAATAATATTTTAGACTTTTGTTTACTACATACATTTTTTACAAAAAGGTATAGAAAAAAAGACAGAAAAAAACTAAACAAACGAAAGTATAGAAAAGAAAAGAGGGACGGACTATCCTTTATTCATTTTTTATTTTTTATAATTTTTTTATTGAATATTAAATAATATTTTAGACTTTTGTTTACTACATACTCCATCCGTCCCACATGAGTGTGGATTTTTGGTCAACTTGATGGAACTTTGACCAATATAGGGTATATGGTATGTGGCATGTGTAGTATGTGGTATATACCCCATGTGAGTATAATGTATAGGTATAAGGTATAAGGTATACCCTATAGGGTATAGGGTATAGAGTGTAGGGTATAGGGTATAAGGTATAGGGTATACTCTATAGGGTATAGGGTATACCCTATGTAGCATGTTGTATAGTATGTGGTATATGGTATACCCTATAGAGTATAAGGTATATGGCATAGGATATAGGGTATACCCTATGTATAGGTATAGGCATGTGACATGTGGTATGTGGTATACCCTATAGGGTATAGAAGTGTAGGGTATAGGATATAAGGTATGTGGTATACCCCATAGTATAGGGTATAGGGCATAGGGTATAAAGTGTAGGGTATAAGGGCATAGGGGAGATAGTGGTATACCCCATAGGGTATAGGCATAGGGTATAGTGGTATAGTGGCATATGGCATATGGGTAGGATAGGATATACCCATGTAGTATGTGGCATAGGGAATAGGGTATACCCTATAGGATATGTGGCATAGGGTATAGGGCATGTGGTATAACCTTATAGGTATGTGGCATGTGGTATACCCTATAGGGTATAGGACATAGGACATAGGGTATAGGGTATACCCTATAGGGTATATGGTATAAGGTATAGAGTGTATGGTATATGGTATAAGATATAGGGTATACCCTATAGGGTACAATGTATAAGGTATAGGGCATAGGGTATAGGGTATACCCTATACCCTATTAATATTTCTATCAATTATTACTTAGGTATATTAATATTTCTTAGAAGTTTAAATTATTAAATTAATGAGCATTATTATTAATTAATAACATTATTATTATTATTAATTATATAATAATAATTATTAATATATTCAATTATTTAATAAATAATTAACAATAAAAGTATATAATATAAAAACATTTACTTTAAATTTTTAAATTAATGAGTATTTTTTTATTTTTTTTTGAATAGAGATAATAACATTTAGTAAGAAAGTTTTTTTTTCAAAAAAATTATTTAAAAATTACTTTTTGTAAATTGGCGTTGTATTAGGTACTCATCTACTTTTTGGCGTTACATTAGGTCAGAAATGTAGTAGTGGTATAAGGTAAAAAAGTTAAGTTTTATTTTTTTCAAAATTCATAACTTTTTTTATACAACTTTTTGGAAAAAACGTATGTAGTAAACAATAGTTTAAAATAGTCTTTTTTATCCAAAAAAAATTGAAAAAAATAAAAAGTTAAAATAAAGTATACAACTTAACAAAAACTGTTAAAAAGTTAACTGTTTTTTCAAAAAACTATTAAAAAGTTAACTTTTTTTATTCAAAAACTATTAGAAAACTAAAAGAGCAAGGTTCGTTGTCCGCCTCTTTGCAATTTTATTTTAATTACAATGAAAACATGAAATTTTTTCTCAAATAATCTCGTTTTACTTTTTTATTTATCAAAATGACTCACTGTTCAAACTATTTTCCACAATGTCCACTTTTTTTAAACTCGCTACACCGTGTAGCGAGTTTGACTAGGGTTGGTCAAAACTCGCTACACCGTGTAGCGAGTTTAGGGTAATTAAGTTTGGCCGTTTGAAAATTAATTAGGTCATTTAATTAATCTAAACTCGCTACACGGTGTAGCGAGTTTTGACAAACCCTAATCAAACTCGCTACACGGTGTAACGAGTTTGACTTGGATTTGAAATCCCTTTTTTTATTTAATTCTTCTCTTCTCTTCCTTCTTTCTTTCTATATATTATATATATATATATATATATATATATATATATATATATATATATATATATATATATATATATATATATATATATATATATATATATATATATATATATATTATTTATATATATATAAAATAATAAATAAGAAAGAGGAAGTCCCTTTAAAAGTCCTCTCACTAAGAGAGGTCCCAAAGGAACTTGAAAAACAATGAAGATGAATCATCTATTTATAGTGGAAGAAAGATTTGAAAAATGTAGGATACATTTATGTGGGAAACACAAAAAACATTTGAATTTAGCGATGGTGGGAAAAACAAAATTTCTTCTTTCTTTCTTTCTATATATATATTATATATATATATATAAATAAGGGATTTCGGACCCAAATCAAACTCGCTACACGGTGTAGCAAGTTTAATTAGGTTTGGCCAAACTCGCTACACGGTGTAGCGAGTTTAGGTTAATTAAATGCCCTAATTAATTTTCAAACGGCTAAACTTAATTACCCTAAACTCGCTACACGGTGTAGCGAGTTTTGACCAGACCCAAGTCAAACTCGCTACACGGTGTAGCGATTTTCAAAAAAATGGACATTCTGGGCAATAATTTGAACAGTGAGTCATTTTGGTAAATAAAAAAGTAAAAAAGGATTATTTGAGAAAAAATTCTGAAAACATGTATATTATAATTATGATATATTATTATTTATTTTATAATAATTATTATTATTTATTTTATATTTTTAATTATTATAATATTCAACTATTCTTATTATTAATAAGTATTATAATTATAATATTTAATTATTATAATTATCAATAATGATAATAAAATTATTTGTCAATAATAAATATTAGATATTATTATTTATTCTAAATATTATGGAGTAGTTTATATTGACTTTTGGTGTAAATAAAATAAAATTATATATGAGGTGGCATTGGGTGATTGAAACTCAAATATTCACTAAGATTATGAATAAAAGCAATCTTAGCCATTAATTTGATGAAAATCAATGGTCCACACCCACCCAAACTCCCCCCCTCTCTCTCTCTCCCTCTCTCTCTCTCTCTCTCTCTCTCTCTCTCTCTCTATTTCTCTATTTGTCTTTGTCTTTCTCTTTCTTTTTCTTCACTCACTATGAACACTCCCTCTCTCGTATCTCTTCTTTCTTTTTATCGCCCATTCCGCATCTCTCGCCTCCCTCACCGTCCTTCGTCCCCTTCTACCCTCCGCCTCCCTCACCTGTCCCACCAACGGCCTCCGTGACACCGCCGCACCGCGTCCTCACGCGCCGCCAAACTCTACGGTTCTCTAGATCACGGCGGACGGCATTCAAGACGATTCAAGCAACGTCACTCGATTCCGTGATGCTTCTGATTCAAGGTCAGATCTCTCTCTCCCTTTCTCTCTCTCTCTCCTATGGCACCCCACCCTCTCAATTTAGATCCGATTTTGTTCTCTCTCTCTCTCTCTCTCTCTCTCTCTCTCTCTCATTAACGAAACCTGCCAGATCCGATTTATGATTTAGATCTGGTTTCGTTTGTGTGTGCAGTGGTTGTGTAATGGTGTATAGACGGTGGTGAATTGTGGATGACGGTGGTTGCTGGTGGTGGACCAATTGTGAGGACTTGATATGCATTTTTTGAAGTTAAGTGATCAAACTTGAATGAAATAATATGTAAGGACTGATTTTAGTATAAAAGAAGTTTAGGGTTTCAAAGTGTAACTATGAAATATCAAGGACCAATTTAAGACTAATAAAAGTTAAGGTACTGATTTGAGAATAAAAAAAGTTAAGGGACTGATTTGAGAATAAGAAAAGTTAAGGGATTGATTTTGAGAATAAAAAAATTAAGAGATTGATTTAAAAATAAAAAAAGTTAAGGGATCAATATTAGAATAAGAAAAGTTAAGGGATTGATTGTAGTGTTTATATATAATATTTTTAGACGTTTTAATAATCTAAAATATACTTTTAGGTGACTAACAAATACTCAGTCACCTAAATTTAGTATTAGGTGACCAATCGCTTGGTTGCTAAAGAGCATACTTAAGTGACCAGGATAAACCGACACCTTAAAATTGTCACGCAAGGTTGAGGTGACCAAGCCAAATTTGTCCCAAACAATTACTGGCAACAAAAATTTGGTTGCAAAAGATTGGTCGCCTTGGATATCTTAAATGACCAAACTTAAAATTAGTCACCAGAACTGAAATCTTAGGTGACTAATTCTAAATTTGGTCACCAAAAACCTAAGGCTTCGGGCTTTGCGTAACAATTCTTTGGTGACCAAAATTTGTCACCTTAATTTAATAATGACCAAAAGAATGACTTAGGTGACCATTTTTCTTTGTCACCTAAACACTGATTTCTACTAGTGTTACTCCTAAATTCTTACTTCCTCCGTTTCAAATTAAATATTTTTTAATTTTTTTTAACATTTATATTAGAACAGATAAATTAATACTCCCTCCGTCCTAAAATATTTTTCCCACTTTTTTCGCTTTTATTATGAAGGAACTTTGAACAATAATTTTAGGTTTATTTAACTATACAAATGAAAATCTAAAACTCGTTATTGATACACCATCAATATGTTGGAATATTTGATATATGTGGTATGGAAGTCCATAGTTTTATGACCTTTTAGCGTTGTGGGTTTGGACTGAATTTGGCAAAGGGGAAAATCATGTCGGAAGTTCTGCACAGGAGGGCGGCCGCGCTAAGGCCAAGGGCGGGCGCGCTACTTGGCAGAAAGATCGAAATTGAATTGCTCAAGTTGTGCGCGGCCGCGCTAAGGCCAAGAGCGGGAGCGCTCAAGTCGGACAAGTGATTTCTCTGGGCCAAATTGGAACAGGTTTTTAGGACTCATTATGACTAAAAACCCTAATTTTACCATATGTATAAATATATACTTCCTCCAGCCGTTTTGAACACATGAGATATTAAAGAGAAAATTAATTTTCTTATTTTATTTCATTGTTCAATCCCTGTTCATAGAGATTCGTTCGTGAGATTCAAGGCGACTGAGATAGGACCGCCGGTGATTACCTACCTGTGTGCTGATTTGTGGTACGTAATCCGTGATCGTTTTATCCTCGGAGGAATTTGCCTGTACCTGAGTTGCACCAATTGGGGGCAATATTTTCTCTTAGGACAGTCTTCCTAAGGCGACTCGATCAAATCACGATAAGTTTTTCTAATCGTTTATTTTCGTGTTTCTGTTTGTTTTCCTGATCCCGGTTTCCTTGCTGTTGTTTTGCTATTGGCATCTTAATTGGTATGTTCTTGACTTGATCAATAAATCCCCTACTGTTGATTAAATTATTTGTTTAATCTGTGGTGCTGTTAAATTAATTTCCAACAGTCTAAGAGAAAATAGTTTTATTGAATCATGTCTGCTGGTACCTCTAGTTTTCCATTTAAGTCCCTAGTTGACACCTCAGATCTTCCGAAAAAGTTCGATGGTAAGAACTTTAAGCATTGGTCTGAACGCATGAAGATCTGGCTGTCAATTAAGGGCATGTCTGGTATGCTGTCATCCAAATGTCCCGCTCTGAAAGCTGATGATATCGCTAGTGTGGCTGTTGTTAAATAGTGGAAGGAGCAGGACGATGTTGTTCGAGGATGCATTCTGTCAGCTTTTTCGAATGCACTCTTTGATGTCTATTGCTCTGCTCCTCTCACTGTTGCGTCACTGTGGGAGTCGCTTTCCACAAAGTAAAGCACCGATGACTCCGGTGTGGAAAAGTAACAAGTGGGTAAGTTCCTGAATTATCGCATGAGTGAGGGAAAGTCGGTTACCGACCAAGTGCACGAACTTCAAATCATTTTGCAATCGCTCAAGGATGCTGACATGGGACTTCCTGATAAGTTCGCTGTCATGGCTATTATTGAGAAGTTTCCTCAATCTTGGGGGGAATTCGGTAAGACCCTCAAGCATCGTACTGGAAGCTTGACACTCAATGAGCTGATGAATGCAATTGCGATTCAGTAGGTGCATAATGGTAACCAACCTAGCGTACATGTGGAGGCTGCCGCCAATATGGTGACTGGTAAAAGCAAGTTTAAAGTATGTAACCTCTTATCCTGAAATCTCTACTTTCTATGAATCCAACGAGTGGCTAGTTGACACTGGGGCAAATGTGCACGTTTGTGCTGATAAATTGCTATTTGTGTCTTACCAGCCTGAGCGTGGTAGATCAGTGACGATGGGGAACTCTAGTGCTGCAAAGGTGCTTGAGACTGGACGCGTGGACCTAAAGTTTCCTAATGGGCGCATTCTTACATTGCATCGAATGTATCACGTTCCTGATATTCGTCGCAACATTATTAGTGGTTCTAGTTTAGTTAGGGAAGGATTTGAGATTTCATTTAAATGTAATAAGGTCATAATTTTGGATTCTGGTAGTTTTGTGGGAAAAGGTTATTCCTCGGATGGTTTATTTAAAATTAGAGTTGAAACTGATGTTTGTTCGCACAATAATTTTAGTTCTATTGATTATCCTGTTTCTTATTCCATTGAATCTTCAAATGTTTGGCATGGTCGTTGATGGATGTGTATTTACCCATCCAAATGATGCACTTTTAGGCTTTCTTTGCGTTCGATTCCCGAGTTTTATGTATATTTGATGTGGCTTGTGAGTATTTTATGAGTACAGGGTATATAGCTGATTAAAGGTGCATTTTATGGCTAAAAAGTGCAAAAGGAATAAAGTGGAGCGGAGCTCAAGGACTAAACTGGCATTTGGAAGCTTTTGGACCAAATGGAAAATATTGGAAAATTCAGGGACCAAATTGGAATTATGGAATTTTTGGACGAAATTGATTTAGAAAAATTCATGGGATTAAATGAAAAATAAAAGTCCAAAGAGCGAAGCGCAAAAGAAGTCATTAGAGCGATCAAAATGGACTTGACAATTGTGGGAACGAAACGAATAAAAAGTGATACTAAATGTGTCCAAGGCATGGCTGTGCTGTGCATAGCAAGTGCCGGCCAATTGTAGCATTCTTGGGGCCATTTGGAGAGTGGCCGGCCATTCAATTCAAGACCAGCTGGGCCAAGGTGTTGAACTGGGCCAAGGTGTTGAACTGGGCCAAGGCAATTCAGGGCGTCCGCGAAGGAGCTTGCGCGGCCGCGCTTAAATGACTTTACTGAAGACCAACTCTCGAACAACAAGAGCGGACGCGCTAAATCCGAGGGCGGCCGCGCTTCTTCCGACGTCACCTGTTTTTCAGCATTATTTTTACGTATTTTTCAGGGGCATTCTTGTCTTTTCTGGCCTTGGTCTACAGTGTTACCCTATTCTCTTTATATAAATAATGCAGCAGCCACGGCAAGGAGGATTAATATCACATATCATAGTTTTCAGTTTTATTTTATTTGTTCTTTAACAATTCCATTGAAGATTGAAGGAGAAGAACAATTCATCAATCCAGGTTTTTATTATTTGTAAATTATGAGTAGCTAATTTATTAGATTTGTAGATTGGTCGAACCTTTACCGGATTTCTATGCAATAGTATTTTTAATTCTTTCTATTTAATTCCTTCTAGTTCATCAATAGATTTTAATTTATTGTTCTTAGATTTGAGATGTATGTTAAGATACGAACTCGTCTTTGAATATTTGGGGTATCGAATTCGCCATTAATTTGGGATTTTGATCCATAGACAACTATTGATTGAATAGCTTTAATAGAGGCCGTAATAGAAATCGATTAAAGTTAGGTTTTCATATTCTTGTGTTCTTAATTTATTCTTGGCCTATTGTGGAACCGTAATAGAATTCACAATATTAAAAAGAGTATTTAGGGTTGTAATCCGGCCACGTAACCGTGTCGATCCTAGCTAAAGTGAATGAACCCTAGAAGTTGAGTTAATGTTTTCTAAGTAAAATTTTGCATAGAATGATGGTAAAGTGAAATCCAATCTACGAATCTCTGCTCATAATCTGTTTTCTTGTTTATTTAGTTTTAGTTATTTATTTTATGCTCTTAGTTTCAAATCAAAAATATAAACTTTGGTTACTTAATTCACTGCTTTTACTTTACTTGTTTACCAACGAGTCTCTGTGGATTCGACCCCTGCAATTGCATACTGCTACACCGGTAGTGAGTACACTTGCTCGGTTTTTATTACAAGAGGGAGTTTTCCTCCATCAAGTTTTTGGCGCCGTTGCCGGGGACTTGTTGCAAGTAAACAAGTAAGTTAAGTAGTGAATGCAAGGTCGTCGTTCTTTGAAGCCTATATTGGTGCCATTGGACGATAACATAAATAGACTTGAGGAAGAATTTGAGGGCGATCCCCTCTTTAATCCTCTCTTTTCGGATTCGGACACCGAATCAGAACCCTCCACCACCGAGGTAGAGGAAGAGAAAGCCGAGATGGCAGTACCACCGGCACAAACTATGAATGATTTCCTGAGACCTAGGGTAGACACATCTACCTCTTGCATAGTGCTGTCCGATGCAGCCAAAAATTTAGAGGTCAAAGGACAATACTTTGCCATGTTGCCAAGCTTTCACGGATTGCCTGGTGAGGATGCACTCACGTTCCTTAAAGAATATATTATTGTTGTTGCTCAATTTTTGTTAAGACAGGAGTGAGGCGAGGAGCAAATTAGACTAAAGTGTTTTCCTTACACTCTTAAGGGAGTGGCTAAAACATGGTTCCGATGCTTGCACCGAGCAAAGATCAGTACTTGGGTAGAATTGCAAGATGTGTTCCTTAAAAGATATTATCCACATCATCATTTGGCTAGTTTTAGACGTAAATTGATGACATTTTCCCAAGATGTGGGGGAGCCCTTTCATGAGGCATGGGAAAGATTCAATACAATGTTAATACAATGTCCCCAACACAATTTTACACTACCCTCACTGAACCAAGCCTTTTATGATGGCTTGAATGACAATGGTCAATCAATGGTTGACAATGCTGCTGGAGGCTCGATAGGAGCCAAGACCCCGGAAGAAACTAAAGCTTTATTTGAGATGTTGAGTGCTAATTCTCAACAAAAGAGTTCGAGGGGTAGAACAAGGGGGGTACTTGAATTGAATGCTAGTGATAATATTTCAAAGCAGATTGCACTTTTAAATAATAAATTGGATAAATTGACTGCTTGTGGCACTTCTGTTGGTGCTAATGTTATTACTGATTACTGTACAAATTGTGGTTTATCATCTCATGTGACTAATATGTGTCCAAGTGCAGCAAATTTCTCTTATCATACTGAACAGGCACATGCTTTCAATGGATATGCACCACGGCCACCACCCCAAGGCAACCAATACGGCAACTACAATCCATGGGGTGGCTATCATAATCAGCAAGTAAAACCTCTTCATGTGCCACCACCTGGACAACATGATAAAGAGCCTTGGGAGCTGGCAGTTCAGCAGCTAAGGATGGAGATGCAGCAAAGCAACAGAAATACAGATGCTGCATTTGAAAAGATGGGCACACAAGTAGAGCAGCTTGTGAAGGTTGCCCAAGAGTTGATGAAAGAGAAGAACCCACCTGAGCAAGCAAAGTCAATCACGACAGTGTGGGATGAGAGTGAGGAAATCGAGGAGGTATTTCTATCTTCTCTTGATAATATTGATTGTTTTGATAATAATGATGATGTTAATGAGAATGAAAAAGTTAATCATGTTCAAAAAGACCCCGGGTGTTTCACTATCCCAATTTCTTTAGGGGGTCAAAATTTTAAAGGTTTGTTGGATCTTGGGGCAAGTGTCAATGTGATGCCCTTTCATGTTTTTAGAAGTTTGGGGGCATGTGAGTTGAAACCACCCAAGAGAGACTTGCAATTGGCGGATCTCTCAATCAAAAGACCCTTAGGGGTTATTGAAGGGGTGTTGGTTAAAATTGATAAAATAATTATCCCCATTGACTTTTATGTGATGTGTATGGAGGGATCAAGTGAGGAGCAACTGAAAACTCCCATTCTGCTTGGGAGGCCATTTATGTTTGACACTAAGGCCACCATTGATGTGTGTCAAGGGGTGGTGTCATTGAGAGCTATGGGGGAGGAATGTAAGTTTTGTATGCTTAAAAATGATAAGAAACCCTCCCCCAAAGATGATTTTGTAGGAGCCATAAATGATGTACCAATGGTCATATATGATGTGAATGGAGGTGAGAAAAGTGGGGATAATGCGGACGTTTGTCCCTTGGCTAGTGACATTAAAGCCGACCAATACTCTAGGAGTAACGGGTCGTATCACTCCTCACACGACTCCCATAAAGAGTCGAATCCATCACATTTACCACAAGGGCCTTCAAAATTGAGAGTTAGTGAGGCGAGTTATAGTGATTTATCTGATTCTATATTTGCTACTATTTTTGTTCATGATAACTCTCTTGATCTTGGTTGTGAGAATGGTGTTTTGCAGGCTGCGAAAAAGGTTGAGTTTGGGGGTGAAAACCCCAATAAAAGGAAAAGGAAAAGAAAAAGGGGTAAGCAAAAGCGTAAAGTTTCAAAAATAAATGTGGCTTTACCCCTACTTGTTGACAATGGAGAGCTGAAGTGGAAAGAGAAGGGCGTTTGTGCCCGCGAGGAAAAGAGATGGTCCAAATGCCGCAAAGCTAAGGCCAAGTAAGTTTGGGACCATAGTCGGGCTAACGACTTTAAATAAATGCGCTGCTTGGGAGGCAACCCAATGAGGTATGTTTTACTGTTTTGTTAATTATTGTTTAGTAGTGTCTTGCTATCTTTCGAACTTAAGGCACGCTTTTGTTCTCTTTGCTATGAGGACATAGCATGTTTTGAGTTTGGGGGTGGGCAACTCTCCGAGTTTGTGGGTTTATAGGGGAGTGTATATAGTGTCACCCTCCAAAAAAATAGAAAATTTAAAAAAAATTTGTTCTTTTCATAGTTGGGATGTTGGCCAAAGTCTGTGATGATTAGAGTGTGCTTTAATTTTAAAATCACATGTGCTATTATTAGTGTGGTGATTGGGATTGCATTGAAACATTTAAATTATGATTGCACCACCTCTCACTTCCGTATCATATTCTTGGTCATTGTCATCAACTTAGGTGCCTTTTATGGGATCACTTTGTGTATTCTCGGGGTCCCTAGAACATGTTTGCATGATTGTCAATAACACGTCAATAGGTTACTTGATATATATGGCTATTCTTTGAATCCCTTTTTGTAAGCCTTAAACTTTCTAGTCACTTATATAAAATTTTCCGCTAGAACCCCTTTTGAGCTTGAAAAAGAATGGAATCTCTCACAAAGTGGGAGGTTTTCTTAGACCGCCATTCGCCTTCATTTGTACCCTCATTGTCCTACCCTTTTAACCTATACACAAATTTAATTTTTCTCACCTTTTCAAGAAAGTGAAACTAGGGAATGAATTGGGAATTGTGGGGAAAGTTTGGAAAATCAAAGGTGGAATGGAAAGTGGTCACGAAAAAAAAAGAAAATAAAATAAAAAAAAAAAGGGTCATGTTATGTAATGAAAAGAGGGGCTTGATAAAAAAAAAAAAATAATAATAAAAAAAAAAAAAAAAAAAAAATATTGAATGCACATTCTTCGTGATGTAATTGTGCAAAGCAAAATAAAAAAAAAAAAAAAAAAAAAAAAATGAGCCCTCTCTAATATCAAAAGTGGAATCATGTTTCAAGGTGACCAAAGGAAGTAGTGGAATGTGCCCAACCCCATGTTGATGTATGAAAAAGTTTTAGTTTGTGGGTTGGCACATTGGAAAGTAATAAGGGTAAGTGGAGGATGTATTGTTACAAGAAGACTTTCTAGTTTCACTTTCTTATGTTCGTATGTCCTTACCTTCATTTGTAACCATGAACCTAGCCCTGCGATCTTTCGCACCTAAACTGTTAAGCCATATTATTCTTTCAATATCGATAACCGGGTTGACAATTGTGTAAATATGCATATGAGTGTCCTTTTTGGGTTGTACTGTCTATGGCATATTGATTTAGAGTATCACTTAGTGAATCCATAAACAATCTTAGGTTGTTGACAGTGACCTCCCATAATTCATTCATCATTCAGGCCGCGGTGGAAAATTGTGAGTTTTATGCTTCAATGTGATTGTAATCCCATTACTGTGGTGGCACTTGTTGATTATGTGTGTTGGTGAGAATCTGAGACTTATATGGCCAATGAATCATCTGTGATAGGGCATCCCAAAAATAATTATTTTGTTTTTATATTTTATTATTAATAGTTAGAGTAGTTTTATTTTTATTTTTATTCTCTTAGTTTTCCATTGAATCTTCAAATGTTTGGCATGGTCGTTTAGGACATATTAATTATGATTCTGTTAAAAGAATGATGAATTTAGATATTATTCCTAAACATGCTATTGATAAAAATTCCAAGTGTCATGTATGTGTTGAAGCTAAATCTACAAAAGGTCCGTTTAAGTCGGTTGTGAGAAATTCTGAAATTTTAGATTTAGTTCATACTGATATTTGTGAATTTAATGGCGTGTTGACCAAAGACAAAAAGAAATACTTTCTCACATTTATTGATGATGCTAGTAAATACTGTTATGTCTATCTGCTTAATTCTAAGGATGAAGCATTAGATAAATTCATTATATTTAAGAATAAAGCAGAAACACAAACTGGTAAGAAACTTAAGCGGTTAAGGTCTGATAGAGGAGGTGAATATGAGTCTAACCCATTCATGTATTATTGCCAAGAAAACGGAATAGTACATGAAGAGACTCCTCCCTACATTCCTCAATCTAATGGTGTTGCTGAACGTAAGAATAGAACCCTTACTGATATGATTAACAGTTTGCTCATAAGTTCTGGATTGCCCAAATATATGTGGGGAGAGGCTTTGAATACGGCTTGCCATATTCTGAATAGAGTCCCTCCTAAACATAGAAAGGAAAGTCCGTTTGAACTTTGGAGAGGTCGACAGGCAAGCCTGAAACACTTAAAAGTGTGGGGGTGCCTTGCAAAGGTACTTGTACCCACACACAAAAGGAAAAAGCTTGGACCTAAAACTGTTGATGATATCTTTATAGGTTATTCTGAAACAAGTTATGCATTGAGATTTCTTATTATAAAATCTGAAATTTCTGGCATAGATGTGAACTCTATAGTTGAGTTACGTGATGCAACATTTTTTGAGGATGTGTTTCCTATGAAAGATGGACTTCCTAAATAATCTAACCCAACCACTAATTCCATTCCCTTTCTCAGTAGAGGAGCCGACAAATGTGGGGGTTGATTCTAGTGCAACTCATTCGACGATGAGATTGAACCAAGAAGGAGCAAACGGGCAAGGACCACCAAGGACTATGGAAGTGATTTCATCACTTACAATGTCGAGGTGATCCTCTAACCTTCAAAGCTGCTATGGCCACTTCGATGCCAAGCGGTGGAAGGATCTTGTTAAGAGTGAGATGGATTCTATTGTCTCTAATGGGACATGGGAATTGGTCGATCTCCCTCACAGTTGTAGCACGATAGGATGTAAGTGGGTCTTCAAAAGGAAACTGAAACCGGATGGAACCGTTGACAAGTTTAAGGCTAGGTTAGTGGCTAAGGGATTCAAGCAAATGGAGGAAATAGACTATTTCGATACCTATTCGCCAGTTGCTAGAATGACTACAATCCGAATGCTTATAGCATTGGCCTCTGTATATGATCTTCCTATCCATCAGATGGATGTTAAGACCGCTTTCTTGCATGGCGATCTAGAGGAAGAAATTTATATGGATCAACCTGAAGGTTTTGAGGCCTCTGGCAATGAGAAAAAGGTTTGTAAACTTGTTAAGTCCTTGTATGGACTCAAACAAGCTCCTAAGCAGTGGCATGAGAAATTTGATAAAATTGTCTCATCGTTTGGTTTCATTACTATTGAGTTTGATAAGTGTGTTTATAGCAAAATTATTGGTGATAGTAGTATTGTCTTATGTCTGTATGTCGATGATATTCTGTTGTTTGGAACGGATATGAGGATAATTAATACTACTAAGGAATTCTTGAAAAGTAAGTTTGAGATGAAGGATATGGGAGTATCTAGTGTGATTCTTGGCCTTAAGTTGACCCGTTCAACTAGTGGTATAACCATATCGCAATCTCATTATACTGAAAGTGTAATTGAGAAATTTGGTTATAAGAATTGCAAAGTAGCTAAGACTCCATATGATCCTTCAGCTGCACTTACTAAGAATGAAAGTGGAGTACCGATGTCTCAGTTGAGATATTCTCAAATTATTGGAAGTTTGATGTATCTTGCCAATTGTACTAGACCGGATATATCCTACTCGGTTACTAGGTTGGCTAGATATACTCAATGTCAAAATAAAGCACATTGGGAAGCTCTTGATAGAGTTCTCAAGTATTTGAAGGGAACAGTTTCCGTTGGGCTGCATTACGGTAGATACCCATCGTTCTTGAAGGATATAGTGATGCAAATTTGGATTGCCTTTAACTCCGGAGTTATGGGTGTGCGGGTACGTTTTCACCTTAGGCGGAGGCTGCGGTCGCTGGAGGTCGACCAAACAAACTCGTTGTCTAGGTCTACATTTGAGGCCAAACTAGTTGCCCTTGACACTCTTGGATTGGAAGCCGAATGGCTTCGAGGACTTATGTACGAGTTGCCCATGGTCGATAAGCCCACGCCGTTATCTCTGTACATTGTGACAACACTGCCACAATTGAGAAACTGAAAAGTGTCAAGTACAACTGTAAAACTAGGAGACACATCCAAATTAGATTAAAATCTATAAGGGATCTTGTGGCTCGGAAGGTGATAGCATTGGTACCAAGGATAACACAGATGATCCTTTAATCAAAGGGCTAGAATTTGCTCTAGTTCAAAAATCTAGGTTGGGGATGGGTCTGAACCCTGTCTGATTCAAACGCAGTAGCAACCCAATCTACCTGAGTGGAGATCCCACAAAGGAGATTCAATGTGGTAACAAAAAGCTGTGGGGTGAGTCGGAGCACCTAAAGTTAGATTGACATGTTACATGTCTGAGTCTATCCCCTGAATAGCCTAGAGGTGCTCGTAGCTGCTAATAAAGTAAAAGTTTGGAACTTTGAATGGGATCAAGTCTTTTAGACAAGATGTTAGCGATACATCTTACGAGATGCTTGACTAAGTGAGTGTTATTGTTGGTCGCAATTAGAGGAATTCGGGTTATTCCTTGAAAGCACTCATGATAGAGGATCGGGACGTATGGCTTATAAGCGTCAAGTGTTCGATAGAGGGCCTATCATAGCTTTTGTCGTGTTTGTTACTAGCAAAGGCCTCTACATCCAAAGGCATCAGATTCAAGACACCCGTTCATCTGGTCCTGTGGAGGTTTGCGTTGGATAACATAGGTAGTGGTTCAAGCCGGAAGGTACCATTACTGAAAGCATTACAATGGACAATCTGTACACGTCATATTTCTATGAACTTGTGGGAGATTGTTGGAATATTTGATATATGTGATATGGAAGTCCATAGTTCTATGACCTTTTAGCGTTGTGGGTTTGGACTGAATTTGGCAAAAGGAAAAATCACGTCGGAAGTTCTACACAGGAGGGCGGCCGCGCTAAGGCCAAGGGCGGGCGCGCTACTTGGCAGAAAGATCGAAATTGAATTGCTCAAGTTGTGCGCGGCCGCGCTAAGGCCGACCGCGGTCGCGCTCAAGTCGGACAAGTGATTTCTCTGGGCCAAATTGGAGCAGGTTTTTAGGACTCATTATGACTAAAAACCCTAATTTTACCATATGTATAAATATATACTTCCTCCAGCCGTTTTGAACACATGAGATATTAAAGAGAAAATTAATTTTCTTATTTTATTTCATTGTTCAATTACTCCCTGTTCATAGAGATTCGTTCGTGAGATTCAAGGCGACTGAGATAGGATTGCCGGTAATTACCTACCTGTGTGCTGATTTGTGGTACGTAATCCGTGATCGTTTTATCCTCGGAGGAATTTGCCTGTACCTGAGTTGCACCAATTGGGGGCAATATTTTCTCTTAGGAAAGTCTTCCTAAGGCGACTCGATCAAATAACAAGTTTTTCTAATCGTTTATTTTCGTGTTTCTGTTTGTTTTCCTGATCCCGGTTTTCTTGCTGTTGTTTTGCTATTGGCATCTTAATTGGTATGTTCTTGACTTGATCAATAAATCCCCTACTGTTGATTAAATTATTTGTTTAATCTGTGGTGCTGTTAAATTAATTTCCAACACAATAATACTATCAATTGCAAGTTTTAGATCTTCATTTATATAATTAAATCAACCTAAAATTATTGTTCAAAGTTTCTTCGTAATAATAGCAAAAAAAAGTGAAAAAATCATTTTGAAATGGAGGGAGTACTACCTTTATTATACAAAGGCCCTACTTTAGGTAGGATGATGACACGAAAAATAAACGCCACTTCTGAATTCTGAAAGAACAAAGATAGTAATAAAAAAAAGTAATACTCTCTCCGTTCAAATCATTTTTTTACTTTTTACAGGTTTTAAGAACAATAATTATCACTCCAATTTAATGATAAAAGTATCAAAACTTTCCATTATTTAATGTTTCTTTCTTAAATTATTTAACACAATAACTCAATTAATAAAGCAAAATAAATTTTAATGCGTGAATAAAATAAGAATTTGAATATTTTTAACTCCAAAAACAATAATTCTTTAAAACCAAATATATTGATTATTTGGGATGGGAGAGGAGAGAGTACGTGCGTATATATTTAATTGAGCAGACCCCACTGTTTTGACTGTTAACACGATCTTATCGTCTACCAACTATAAAGTGACGATGGCGCAATGTTGAAGCATTTCCACTGGCGGCGGGCTCCATGCCACAAAATTTAAATTATACCTTATTCCCTCTATTTATCTATTTTCCCTCCTTACTTATGACATGGTTGATGCTTAGTTTCTTGTAAGGAATCTATTATGGTTTATCAAAGACCTAATTAGTTTTAGGAAGAAATATAATTAAGTCTCAAATCATTAGATTGCACTATTTATTTTGAAATATTCTCGTTGTCTCATAATTTTTTTTTTTAATTTCTACTAATAATTTATTCACAATCAATTTGGCTATTCTTTTGTTTTGTATATTACTAGTACTAACCCCCTGCGAGGCACGGGTCAGTTATCATAAATTTCACCTCCAACCCCAATTTATCTCTCTTTCTGTAACAAATCTATTTAAATAAAAGGGTGTGGAAAAAGTTAAAAGACATACTCCCTCCGTTCCAGAAAACTTTACTCCTTTACTATTGAGAACGAAAAATAAGAAATAATGTTATTAAAGTATGTGTTGTGAGTGGGAGGAGAGAGAATGAGTGGAGAGAATAGTAAATTTGAAAAGTGTTGTGAGTGGGAGGAGAGAGAATGAGTGGAGAGAATAGTAATTTTTTTTTCCTTTTTAGGAAAGTGGGACTTTAAAGTGGTACGTCCAAAATAGTAAAAGGGGTAATGTTTTATGGGACATAGGGAGTATTTGGGATAAGAAGGTGGGAAGTTAAAAATTTGCGAGTGAAAAGGTGAAATATTTTGGTTAATTCAGACCGTCAAATTAATTTTTAAAAATCAATCTTAGACGCTTTTAATATTATCATCGCAACGGTTACAAAGAATTTTGTATTGTAATATAGATGGGACTATGCCCGATAAGTTCTGAAAAAGTTTCATAATGCCCGATAAGTTCCTTTCCCATGTTGTATTATGGTGTTGTATTATGTTTCGAAAATACAACATCAATTAAGGCCATAATACTGCATTCCGGCGCCCGCCGGTGACCGGAGTCCGAAGCCCATGGACCGGAGACCAGATTCCGATCTCCGGCGACCAGCGGCCGAATTCTGGCCAAAATTGCCGGATTCCGGCGAAAATTGACCGGAATCCGGCATGCGGCGATAGCAGACGGCGGCGGCGGAGGCGGTGGTGCGGATGCAGTATTATGATTTTAAGCTAATGTTGTATTATACGTAATACAATATGAGAACTTATGGGACATTTTAATACAATGAAAAATTTAGTAAAAAGTGATTTGTTCCAAAAGAAATTGAGTAGGTTTTAGGGGAAACCTGTTTCTCCATAAGTTATAAAAAGTCCACTTTAAAACAGTGAATTTAGGCTTTAAAACACCAAGTTGATATATTTAAAAACAAGACTTTTTATAACTTATGGAGAAACAGGTTTCTCCCAAAATCTTCTGAAAGAAATTTATGAGACAAATTCTCAATATTATAGATAGCCTAGCTTTTCTTTTCTTTTCTTTGCTTGCACATTACCTAAGATTTTGGGGTGTGAACGCGATCTCAGAATCTTTCAGTTTCTTCTTGGCTTTTACTTTTGTCCCTACTCTTTTTCTCATCTCTTAATAACCATTTGATCTTCACTATCTATCTTTGTTTTTCTTCATTCTCCAAAAAAATCACATCCCCACGTCAAAAGTAAACTTTTTTTTTTGTCTTTTTTTCATTCCATGCTGAAGCTGAAGAACACAATTCTAGTCAGTGGTTTCCTCTAATGTAAACCCCAATTCCATTTAACTACAAAAGATTACAATAAGCAGTAGCACTTCTTAAATTACATTTACATAATTAAGCCATTTGCAATGGCACGATTGGTATCAAAATGTGTGGTTCCGTACACCGGTAATTCTTCACAATACCTCTCGATTCCAATGGCAGAAAGATTATCAAGTTCAAAGAGATCAGAACTAGCATAGCTTGCCGCATCTTCATCGTCGTCTTCATCCATCATGTCCATATCATCACCATTGTTGTTCACATTTCTCAAATCAAGCTCGCATTCGACCTTTTTCTGGTAATTCTTCAACAAATCCCTTGCTGCTTCTTCAACTCTGCGATTTTTATCATTCAAATGGACTTTCAGCTCTTCGTTTATGTTGTTTCGAGCGATTTTAAACGATTGTGGATTTGATTCTTCTTCATATAATGATTTGTGTCCACACGGTTGACAGTCTTCGTCGACGATCACGCTCACCGGATAAAATCTCACCGATCGTTTCATGCCATTGCTTAGTTTTCCTCTTGACGATGGAGTTTTGCTCAAACATGACCTAGAAAATGAAGACGCTGATGAACATGTGGATGCTTGAGCCGATTTTGATTCTCTCTCCATCTCATCGTAGCTTCCTCTGGATGATGAAATTTTAGCCTTCTTCGCATTTCCGGCGTTGAAAAGTGAGTTTAGGAACGTTGAGAGCTTACCGCCGGGAGAAATTGGCTGCTTCACCTTCTTCAGATCGCTGTAGATCTTCAGTGCGCGGGATTTCGTCTTGACGAAGCCGCCTTCGTGTTTTGGCTTTTGCTGGGACTGAGCGTAAACGTTGTCGTATTGTTGATATTGATTGCCAAACACGTCGCGTAGTTTCTCATGCTTGCTGAACTTCTCAGCCGGTAGGGCCGAAATACTGGTCCGAATTGGCTTCGGCCTTGCCGGAGCTCCATAAACGGATTCAGCTTCGGAGGACGAAAAACCTCCGCCGGAGCTGGAATCCGAAGAGCTAGAGTTAGATTTAAGAAACAAGGAGTCAGGATCAGGATCGCTTCGTGACAACTTCCTTTCAAAATCAGTACCTGATTTTCTACGAACAACGACCTTTTCTGTCACTTTCTTCTCCATCAATTTCTCGATCAAACAAGCTCGTCGGAGATTGTCAAGCGCTTGCTGATCATCTCCGAAATTGCCATTGGAGAAGTTAGTATACTGTTTCTTCTTCATAGTTTGACGGTAAAGGAGTAATTCTTCGTCAGAACCTTGGTCGATGGAATGGTAGATGGCGTCGAGAAGTGTGGATGAGAAAGATGGGCTTTCTCGTTCGCGTCTATTTCTGTGTCTGTCTTCTCTGTCCATATCTCTCTCTCTATATATATAAAGAGCCTGGTTGGAGAGAATGAAAAGCTGCAGAGTGCTTTAATGGCGGAAAGCAAGTTGATTATGAGTGAATGGTGCAGGGGGAAAAGAAGCGACAACAGTAAATGATGGGTGGATTGGAGAAATGAGAGCACAGGGTACACGCCTGTAAGAGAAGAGAAGAGAAGAGAGAGAAAGAAGTGGAAGAGTGAGAGAGTGAAGGATTCTGTTTCTCCCTGATTTATAAACGACTCCAGCCGTGGGGATGGGGCCCTTGCCAGATTGGCTGGCAGTAACGAATTGTTAATTTAAAATTTAAACTTCAACCACCGCTATCAGTTGAAAAGGTTGTAATATGATTTAGTTAAATAGTATTTGAGTTTCAAATAGAGTGAGAACTTGAATAATGGAGTTTTTAGTGCCATAGTCCATAACCCAAATAATTCAAGCCAGTCCATACTCCTTAGAGGCCCATTGTGACATCTGTGGGCCTCTCTTCTGGGCTGGGCTGGGCTCCCCCTCTTAATTGTGTCTTCTTCTTTTTATGAAAAAAATATCCTCTTAATTATGTCTAGAACGCGGTTTAACTCCTTTCTGGAATACTACATACTCCCTCTTTCATAAAAAGAAATATCGTTGACTTCTCGAAGTCGAAGGGGAGGTCGCCGGTTCGAGTCCCTCCAAGGGAATTTTTGGGACTTAATTTTCTATCTTGGTTTCAGGGTCCTTAGAAGTCTTCCGGGGCACATCCGTGCAGTTAAGGAAGCGGCATTGCTGGGCTTGTATCCTCAGTGTGGGGAGTTCAAATCTTGACAGGTGCAAAGCTGGAACAGCCATTTGGTGTTGTAAGAGTGATGTAAATGCCTCTTTGGCAGGAGCAGCTGGAGCAACCATTTGGTGATGTAAGAGTGATGCAAATGCCTTGTAGGAGGGCTCCCTTGGGGCTCTGGAGTATAAGGGGTACGCTGCCACCCTGGCTGCATAGGGCACATCCCGCGATTTACCTCCGCCAGCATACTGTGGGGCCGGTACCTGGTGGTCCACGATTAGTCCGGCAAAGCTGGGAACCTGGGTATCAAAAAAAAAAAAAACCTTGGATACACGTGCAATTGTGAGTGGAAAAATTCGTTTTACTGGCTAAACACAGTAAATCCTATTCCCCCTTTAACATTTTCCCTCTTTCACTAATGAATTTTGAAATCGTACTTCTATCTTTTTTTTAATGGTGTTAAATTCTTTACCCACGTACCTATGTAGTTTAGTGTAAGCCATTAGTGCGATTGGCTGCGGCCATAGGCATGAGCAGGCATGTCTTGGCCGAGAAACGGGGCGGACGGATGCCTCGGCGCTGCGGTATGATTTATGGGCATGGGTAGCAAGGCGGATTGGCGGTAACTGTGGGCTGCGGTAAAACGGGTTGCGGACATTGACTTGGTTCGGACAAGGCAGTTGGGCGTGTCTTAAAGACAGCCAACCAGGGCCATGTTGTAGCAATTAAAGGCTGGCAGGGCTTGGCTTGAACATGGGCAGTAGTGGGCAGTTTCCAGCAGTTGTGGGCAACAATTGTGGGCAGTTATTGGTGGGCAGTTTCAAGCAGCCTCACCATGGAAGGCTGCCAAGTGTCCCGGCAGTTATTGGCCTTTGGCCTGATTGTATTTAGTGTAGATAATGTTATTGTTTACATTATTCAGTGTTGTAGACATCAGCACACACACATTCGAGATAGATAGGCATTGTAGTGGCTTTGGCCTAAATCTCATTGTATACCTTGTATTGTTGAGCAATAAAGGTTGGGAAGGGTTTCCTGTAAATTATCGTGTTGATGTATGCTTTATTTCTTGCTGCCTTACTGAAATTTATTGTGGCCTTGTTGTACAAAACGAGATTGAAGAGGGCTGTTGCACTTGGGCTAAGTGCAAGCCGCGCGGGTGTGGTTGTTGGTTGAAAATTCAACGATGCCTGTGACAATTGGTATCAGAGCTCCGGTTCTGATATTGTTTTTCCGCTGCGTTGATCTTGGTAGGCACAACTTCAGAAATGCTTAGTAAGTTGGAGGATTTCGTTGGTGTTCCTTTGTCAACGGATGACGTTCCTTTGGCCAACCAGGTGCAGAACCTTGGGGAAGGGCTGGCCGAGTTGCGTTCAATGATTGAGGCACTATCGAAGGCTGATGATGCAAAGTTCACAGACTTGTTTGCTACTGTGGCGGCCAATTCAGGGGAAGTCAAGGTACACTTGCAGGCTATGACGGATGAGATAGCCATCTTGAAGAGGGCTGTGGCGAGCGGGGTCTCGGGTAGCACAAATGCTGATCGTATGAACTTTAAAGTTTTGAAACCGAAGTCATTCGGGGGGAAGCGGGATGCGAAGGAACTGGAAAACTTCATTTGGGACATGGAGCAGTACTTTAAGGCTGCTCGTATTAATGAAGTTGAGCGGGTAAATGTTACTTCGATGTATTTGGTTGGCGATGCCAAGTTATGGTGGCGTGTACTCAAACTGATGATGACGAATCAGGTAGGCCTCGGATTGAATCATGGGAGATGCTTAGGAAAGAACTTCGGGATCAGTTCTTACCTAACAATGTTGCGTGGTTGGCTCGGGAGAGCATGAAAAATCTGAAGCAAACGGGTACGGTTCGGGAGTATGTCAAGCAGTTTACTTCGTTGTTGCTGGATATAAAGAACATGTCGGAGAAGGACAAATTGTTTAATTTCATTTCGGGATTGAAGACTTGGGCACAATCCGAGTTGCGTAGGCAGAATGTTAAGGATTTGGCTGCTGCGATTGCTGCTGCCGATAGCTTGATTGACTACAAACTAGAGCCATCAATACGGGAATACGGGACAGGACGAAATTATGTTGTCCCACGACGGGAACGGGACGAGACGAGACGGGACAAAACGAGACGGGACTAAAATACTCCGTCCCATTTGCGGGACGCGGGATCCCGCGGGACCCATGCGGGACCCGTTGACTAGGAGGGATAAGCGTTGACTAGGCGCCATAAATCGAAGACTCATTGTGGGGAACGTGTTTCAAGGCTTTATAGGTTTGTTATGAAAGTACACCTTTTGTCTTGCAAAAGAATTCACCTCCTGAGCACAAACAGATTGTTTTTTTTTAAAATAAAAATAAATTGCAGTTCTTTCATCGAAATTTAGTTGACATGCTTTTGTTTTGGGATTTTACAGCTTCCAAGTGGCTTGAATGAAGTCGAACTGCTGATTACAGAGTAGATTTATGCATGGTTCTTCAGTTGTATATACACAAATGGAGCTGTAGGATAAACTCTCTCTGTTTAGTTGCATGTGCAGTTTAGGTGTCAAAAGACTCGGAGTCGGAGGTATGGTTTATGAAAGTTGTCACTCTGTTAGCCACTTGACCGAGCTCTTACTCTGTAATGTTGTACCACTGGATGTTTGAGACCGAAGCTTTGGTGGTTAGTTTATCAAGGAATTCTAGTACCATCATGTTTTGGTTCTTTATTTTTGCTACTCTACTTGAATGCACTTAGAATAGGTACACATAAGCAAGCGTACACGGGACAGGACGGGATGGGCGGGACGAAATTATATTGTCCCGCGACGGGAACGGGACGAGACGGGACGGGACAAAACGGGACGGGACTAAAATATTCCGTCCCATCCCGTCCCATTTGTATGGCGGGACGGGACGTCCCGACTGGACCGTCCCAACTTGACGGATCTACTACAAACTTGGGCCTTCTAATGAGTCCGGGAAAGGCAAGGGCACAGCTACGAAGGGCAAGGGGGTGCAACGAGACAAGAACCGGACTGAAAAGAAGGGTAACGAGTCTTCAAGTAACAGTAAGACCCGAAAGGAAGATGGAAACAAGAAGTCAAAGACGTGCTATATATGTAATGGTCCTCATTTTATGAAGGACTGTCCAAAAAAGGAGAAATTAAATGCCATTGTTGAGGCGAATGATGGGCCCGAGGAGCAGGAGGATGCCCCTAGGCGGGTTAATCCCATTCGGATGGTAAATGCTTTGCAAACTGAAAAGATGGTTCAGAAGCAAGGGCTGATGTATGTGAAAGTTGTGATTAATGGGCACGAAGTGATGGCGTTGGTGGACACGGGTGCTACTAACAGTTTCGTGGCCGAGAAAAATGTGAAGTTGCTGGGTATTGACTTGTTGCCGAGCAGTAATCGGATCAAGGCCGTAAATTCTGATGCTCAACAAGTGGGCGGTGTGGCTTGTGTGAGTGTGAAGATTGGGACATGGCATGGGGAATGCCAATTAATGTCTATGCAGCTTGATGACTTTGATATGATTTTGGGCATTGACTTCTTGTCGAAGGCCAAATGTCAGATTATGCCTAATCTTGGGGGAATGTTTATAGCAGACGAAGGGAATCCTTGTTTCGTGCAGACTGTTGGTCCAAAACGGGATAAGGGAAAGGACTCGGGAAATGGATTGATATCGGCTTTACAGATTGAGGCGGGACTTAAGCGTGGGGAAGAAACGTTTCTGTGTGCCTTGATAGAGATCAAGCCGGATCAGATTGTGGAAGTTCCTGATGAGATTGGGGTTGTCCTTGGGGAGTTTGAGGACATGATGCCGCCCGAGTTGCCTAAGTGTCTGCCACCGAGAAGGGCTATTGATCATAAGATAGATCTTGAGCCAGGGGCAAGACCACCTGCTCTTGCTCCTTATCGGATGGGGCCGGCTGAATTGGCCGAGTTGAGGAAGCAATTGGATGGGTTGCTTGAGTCGGGACAACTGCGCCCTTCGAAAGCTCCTTATGGCGCGCCTGTTTTGTTCTAAAGGAAAGCTGATGGAACCTTGCGCATGTGCGTGGATTATAGGGCGCTGAATAAGGTGACAATTAAGAACAAGTATCCGGTGCCGAATGTGGTCGAGTTGTTTGATAGACTGTCACGGGCTAAGTACTACACAAAGCTGGATCTAAGGTCGGGTTATTGGCAAGTTCGGATTGCAGCAGGAGATGAGTCAAAGACGGCATGTGTTACTAGGTATGGTTCATATGAATTTCTTGTTATGCCCTTCGGTGTGACAAATGCACCTGCCACGTTTTGCAATTTGATGAATGATGTATTGTATGACTACTTAGATAAGTTTGTTGTAGTATACTTGGATGATATTGTGGTGTATAGTGAAAGTCTTGATGACCATGTTGTGCATTTGCGGAAAGTGTTTGAGAAGCTGCGAGAATACAGCATTTATGTGAAGAAGGAAAAGTGTGAATTCGCAGAACGAAAATCACGTTTCTTGGCCATATCATTAGTCAAGGAAAGGTGATGATGGATGGGAAAAAGGTGAAGGCCATTGTTGATTGGCCTGCTCCTACGAAGGTTGCTGAGTTGCGGTCTTTCCTTGGGTTAGCAAACTACTACAGAAAGTTTGTGAAGGGATACTCGGGGGTGGTACATTGCTTGACGGATTTGCTGAAGAAGGACAGAAAGTGGGAATGGACACGGGAATGCCAGGATGCCTTTAACAGGTTGAAAGAGATTGTGTCAACGGAACCGGTTCTGCGTCTACCTGACTTTGAACAGCCATTCGAAGTCCACACGGATAGGAGATTGGGGGTGTTTTGGTACAAGATGGGCATCCAGTTGCGTATGAAAGTCGAAAGATGAAGGAAGCCGAGCAGTGGTACAGCATGCACGAGAAAGAAATGACGGCTGTTGTGCATTGTTTAGAGGTATGGCGACATTATTTGCTGGGGACAAGGTTGTTGTTTGCACCGACAATGTGGCGAACACCTACTTTAAGACACAGAAGAAGCTGACCCCGAAACAGGCCCGTTGGCAGGAGTTCCTTGCAGAATTTGACTTCGTTTGGGTGCACAAACCAGGGGCACAAAACAATGTTGCTGATGCGTTGAGTCGGAAGGTAATGGTTGCTGGTTTTGTGAATGCATTGGTGTGTTTAGAATCAGATTTTCTTGGGCAGATTCGGAAGCAAGCCGAGACGGACGAGGCATATCAGAAATTACTTAAGGAGGTACGTGAGGGTGCTGTCCGAAAGTATTGGGTTGAAGATGGGTTGCTGCGTGCAAAAGGCAGCAGGCTTTATGTTCCTTGCGGGGGAAAGTTAAGGCAGAAAATCTTAAGGGAATCACACGACTCAAAGTGGGTCGGACATCCGGGAGTAGAACGTATGCATGCTTTGCTTTGCAGGACTTATACATGGCCAAAGATGTTGGATGATGTCGAAGCTTATGTAAAGACTTGCTTAGTTTGCCAACTAAATAAAACGGAAAGGAAGAAAGAAGCGGGGTTGTTGCAGCCGTTGGCTATTCCAAGTAGGCCGTGGCAATCAGTTTCTATGGACTTTATTTCTGGTTTTTCGAAGGTTGACGGTATGGGCTCAGTTTTTGTTGTTGTGGATAGATTTTCGAAGTATGGGGTGTTCATTGCAGCGCCGCATGCTTGTCCCGCAGATGTGGCTGCGAGACTTTTCTTTAAAAATGTTGTGAAGCATTTTGGGTTGTCGGAAGACGTTATTAGTGATCGAGACTCCAGGTTTACGGGCAGGTTTTGGACAACGCTGTTTGGGATGTTGGGTTCAGAATTGAAATTCAGTACAGCCAACCATCCGCAAACGGATGGCCAGACCGAGCGGCTAAATGCGCTGCTTGAGGAGTATTTGAGGCACTATGTTACTGTGAGTCAGCGGAATTGGTTAGAGTTGATGGATGCGGCTCAGTTTTGCTATAACTTGCATAGGTCCTCGGCAACGGGGAAAAGTCCGTTTGAGATCGTGTTGGGAGTATACCCTCGGACTCCGAATGAGGTGGCGATTCAGCGTATGGGGGATGACTGTCCCGCGGCTTATCGGTATGCTATGGAAAGGCAGGATGTGTTCGATGAAGCCACGGAATTCTTGAACAAAGCACAGCATCGCATGAGGAAGTATGCTGATAAGAAACGTCGGCCTTTAGAGTTTCAGGTTGGTGATAAGGTGTTGCTGAAGTTGACACCGCAGATTTGGAAAAATATCAATGCTAAGCAGCGGCTTAAAGGGATGGTTCCAAGGTACGAGGGGCCGTTTGAGGTGTTGAAACGGGTTAGGGCAGTGGCATACAGGCTGAACTTACCCGAGAGGATGAAGATGCATCCTACGTTCCATGTTAGTTTTCTGAAGTCTTTTCACGAGAGTCTATTGCGGGAAAAACAGCAATTGAAGCGGGCTCCGACTACGATTTCCAAACAGTTTGAGAAAGTGATAGAGAAAGTGCTTGATCATAGAAATATGGGGGCAAGTAAGAAGAACCGCAGGACTGATTATTTGGTGCAATGGAAGGGGGAAGGAGAAGTAGATGCTACGTGGGAACGTGATGTAACTTTGTGGCAGTTTGAGGAGCAAATTAAGCAGTATTGGGACAGCTTACCGATGAGGACATCGGATTCTCCCAGCGGGGGAGAGTTTGTAAGCCAGTGCGATTGGCTGCGACCATAGGCATGAGCAGGCATGTCTTGGCCGAGAAACGGGGCGGACGGATGCCTCGGCTTTGCGGCATGATTTATGGCATGGGCAACAAGGCGGATTGGCGGTAACTGTGGGCTGCGGTAAAACAGGCTGCGGACATTGACTTGGTTCGGACAAGGCAGTTGGGCGTGTCTTAAAGACAGCCAACCTGGGCCATGTTGTAGCAATTAAAGGCTGGCAGGGCTTGGCTTGAACATGGGTAGTAGTGGGCAGTTTCCAATAGTTGTGGGCAGTTTCAAGCAGCCTCACCATGGAAGGCTGCCAAGTGTCCCGACAGTTATTGGCCTTTGGCCTGATTGTATTTAGTATAGATAATGTTATTGTTTACATTATTCAGTGTTGTAGACATCAGCACACACACACATTCGAGATAGATAGGCATTGTAGTGGCTTTGGCATAAATCTCATTGTATTCCTTGTATTGTTGAGCAATAAAGGTTGGGAAGGGTTTCCTGTAAATTATCGCGTTGCTGTATGCTTTATTTCTTGCTGCCTTACTGAAATTTATTGTGGCCTTGTTGTACAAAACGAGATTGAAGAGGGCTGTTGCACTTGGGCTGAGTGCAAGCCGCGCGGGTGTGATTGTTGGCTGAAAATTCGACGATACCTGTGACATTTAGGCAGATAGATATCAGTGTCCAACTTACTAATTTGCCTTATACCCCATATTACACCGGAGCAATCATGCTCTTATCATTTGTTAAGAATTCTATCTTGAATAATAGTCATGTAGTAGGAGAGAATGTCCATGTTAAAAGTCTAACCGTGTCAGGCAAGCTTTCTGTCGTCCTTTCATTACAAATGTGTCCAATTCTAGGTTGACTACAGCTCAAATTCAATAAGTTAGGTCAAATCGGGTTGATTCGGTTTATACTATTCATAATAAAAAGACGGATAATAATATTTATTTAATTAAATTTTAGACATTTAATTTAATTTATTGACCCTTGTTGATTGTTGATGATGAAAATAAGAATGAGAATGCGATTGAGAGGAGTGTGGCACTGTGGTGCAGTTAGTGGGGGATTGGGAGTTGCAATAATTGCACTCGTGCCTCTCTCTCTCTCTAGCTTTTTGGAAAAACAAAACCAGAGAGAGAAAGAATGAAAGAATAAAAGAATAAAGGGGACATGTGAGATATGAGAAGATTAGATTAGAGATTAGTATGAACCAAATATTCAAAAGCTCTTGGCTTTACCTTTATTTTAAATAATCTTATTTAAAGACTAAATGTCCTGCAGATGTCAACTTCAAACTAAAATTAAATTGCTTAATTATCTACAACAGTTTATTTTTCAAACTGCCATCCGAATTGGACTATCCATAGCATAGCATAGCATAGCAAAAGGATATCTTTTGGTTCCCCCATCCTATCTCACTATCTCTGGAAATGACACCATTCATAAAGAGAGAGAGAGAGAGAGAGAGAGCAGTGCTTACACACATCACATTGTGTTTGCTTTCGCTCATCAAATTTGACATCCACTACAGACTTTGTTTCCTTACTTATATCATCATAAAATTTTATTTAAAAAAAAAATTATTAATCTTTTTAATAAATACTCCCTCCATCAAGGCCGAAGTGTCTCAAAATGAGATCGGCGCGAGAATTAAGGAAAGTGATGTAAGAAAGAGAAAAAGGTTAAATGTTGTGAGTATGAAAAATTAAATAGGAGAGAGAATGAGTGGAAGGAATAGTTAGAATAGAGAATGTTGTGAGTGTAAGGGCAACTCCAACCATGGGTATCAAACTCAAAATTTGATACCCATATGAAAATATTTGTACCTCCAACAATAAAAAATGGTGGTATCAAAATTTGAGGAGTATTAGCAAAGGTAGCAAAAATGCTACCTTCCTTAATACTATGGCCGTGTGATCACTCGCGCATGTGGGGAGAAAATTACCACATATGCACTCAAATGGGTCTTGTCCCCTCTCACACACGTCACTTCACTGCCTTATTTTACTTTAAACCAAGTGGAAGCTTTGTTTCTTTTCAATTGCTATGAAATTTTTATTAATTAACGAACATGAAAATGCCACATGGCAACTGCATTTAGTTTAAAAAAAAAAAAATCTTTTCATCCTAACAAAAATTAGTTGTATTTTTTTAATTCCTTTCAAAATAAATATTATATTTTGAATATCAATGCAATTTTATATTATATATCAATATAAAAATTAGTAACAACATTTAAAAAAAATAATGATAAGTCAAATGTAATATTTTTTTTTTCAAAATAGTAGAAAAATATTCAAATTTTTATAACTTTTTGATCAAAATTCAACTTATGTAACTATATACAATATTAATATAATAATAAATAATAAACATTTTTTATTAAAATAATTAATAAATATAGTCATAATTTAAAATAATTGATATGCTAAGAGTATTAATAAAATTTAAAAAATATAAAAATATACTTTGATATCATGAATTTGATACCTATTGTTGGAGATGAAATTTTTGATACCTTATGAATAGTGATAAGTAGGGATCAAATTTTGAATTTGATCCCTATCTAACTAATACCTTGTTGGAGTTGCCCTAAAAGTAAAGTATGAGAGAAAATGAATGGGATAGGAAGAGTATAAAAATAATAAAAACTTTCCTTTTTGGGATTGAGACATTTTAAATGAGACGCCCAAAAAGGAAAGTTGAGACACTTCGGACGAGAAGGAGGGAGTATATTTTATTTATTTGAAAATTGTTTGTGCCTTACTTATTTCATGATAGAATTATATTTAAAAAAATCTCATTTAAAAATTTAACATTTATTACGGAACATAAAGTTAAATTAAAAAAATTATTCAAAAATTTAACATTTATTATGGAACGAATCTAAAAGCAAAATTACTACTCCCGCCTTCTCAGCTTAATGTTCCTAGTTTGACTTTACACAGAGATTAAGAAAAAATAAATGTCGTGAATGTAAAAAGTATAGTAGGAGAGAAATTAAGTTGGTTAGAAAATAATAAATGGGTTGATATTGTGAGGGTAGCAAATGGATCTCGTTGTCCATTTTAGAAAATAAAACAACTAAGAACCTTAAACTGGACCGACAAAAAAAAAAGGTAAGAATCTTAAATCCGAATGAAGGAAGTAATATTTTAGTATGTCACATGTGGATCTATAAACCACGGCTCTAATAAGGTCCCCAAGAAAAAATTGGAGAGAGGGAAGAAATCGGTAAACTAGCAAACTATGCTTTCCTTCCTAGTATATTTATACTAGTAAAAGCCCGTGTCCGAGGACACGTGGTATTTTTTTAATTAAAAGTGAGGGCAAAATGGAAAAGGGACAACTTAGTGAGGGTAAAATGGGAAAAAAACTTTTGACACTAATCATACAACTATTCATCCCACTTCCCTCATTTTTATACTATAGATTCAAATTTTAGGAGGGAAAAGTTATTTTGAAAATTAAGGGAAAACTGGAAATAAAGAACCTTGGCAGAATTTGAGGGGCAAAATGGGAAAAATTAATCTGGAACTGTAGATAGAACTGTTCATTGGCTGAGTTGGCATGGTGCCATTTATACTATAGATTATAACGGTGAGCCAAGTGAAAGGTAAAACAGAATTCTCATGGGTAGTTGCCTTGCAAGTTGTTGAAAGATGAGGGGCTCAAATGTACTTGTATAGATTATAACGGTGAGCCAAGTGAAAGGTAAAACAGAATTCTCGTGGGTAGTTGCCTTGCAAGTTGTTGAAAGATGAGGGGCTCAAATGTACTTGTTGCAAGAATCTAACAAAAGACACCAGCCAGCTTACAAAGCTTCAAACTTGCTTCATTGCAGACAGAATCTAAATTTACCATCATTTTGTAAACAAAACAATTCACTTCCCTGACACCCAAGTTCCCAGAAATTAAGGAAAAGAAAAGTTATGCACGCACGAGCAAGAAACACACACTGTCGGTTCCAAAAGTATCCAACAGATAGTCTTTGGCAGAATGGATCACTAAGGCTGTGTGTTTATGAACAACAATAAACTCAGGCAACACGAGGGAAACAACACCTTTCTTCGACAGACAGACAACAGGAAATAAATAAAGATAACACCACAGCAATCCCTAGATACCGACATTCTTAAGGAACAAAAAAGAAAAAAGAAAAAAGAAAAAGGGAAAAGTATCCTTAAGGAACAAAAAAAAAAATGAGCGAGGAGCAATCGAACATCCTCAAGAAATAACGCCCCATAACCTCAACTACTAGTCGATGGTTGAATCCAGGACCCAGTCAAAAGGCACAATATTACACTCCCTACTCGCGCAATATTAAACTCCCTACTCGTTAGATTAATTCGTTAAGGATAGAATTGTCTTTTGACCCCATCATTCCCACCAACAAGGGCCTGCATATGTTAGAGACTAGTACATGCCCGTGTCCAAAGACACGTGTTTGTTTGTTTTGTTTTTTTTTTAAATTAATTTTTTTTGTTTTTTTAATTAAAAAAAAATTAAGGGCAAAATGGGAAATGGACAAATGTATGAGGGCAAAATGGGAAATTTGGTAAATGGAACTATTCATAGTACTGTAGATAGTGGAGGTGTGATTTATACTATAGATTAATCTGGGATTCCTTTAGCACAACTTAATTGCCTTGATTGATTAAGCAAAAGAAGATTATAAGTTTCTCATTTCACAAAGAAAACATCAAACTTCTTTACCTAATTTTTCTATCAATTCACATACAAAAGAGAGAGAAGACTAAAAGTTGCCTGACCAGTTCATGTGACCCAATTGAGTCTGCTGTTGGTATGCACCCCCTCCAGGAGGAGCCCCTCCAGGAGCCACCCCAACTCCGACATTGCCACCACCCATATGATGTGGGTTGGCCGTTTGTGCTTGGGGGTGGTGGTACATGCCGCCCTGGAACTGCATGTGAGATGATGGCTGAGCTGCTGCATTGAAAGAAGCATGCGATGGCATATAAGCTGCGTGAGGAGTTTGCCCACTCATTGTGTAGTATGAAGCTGCTGATTGCATACTCGGAATATCTCTTGGATTCATCCACAATTCAGATGTCTCAGCCTGCATTGCATAAAACATGAAAATAACCGGAAAACTTTTAAATACAGACACCCACAAAATGCAGCAATTTTTTTATGTTTTGTTTTACTTACTATTTTACCTACTTTAGATTGCAACAAAACTATTACTCCCTCCGTCCCAAAGTAAGGTTCATGCCTTGGGTTTGCACGCTTATTAAGCAAAACGAGTAAACAATTGCAAGTCTATTGAAGATTATAGGAGTAAAGGGCAAACTTGTCTGTTCACTATTCATACATTGCAAGTAGATAGTTAAGTATTTTATTTTATTTTTTGTAATCACATAAAAGTATGAGGACATATATGTCCAAGACATTACTCATTATTTGCCATTTTGGTGATAAAACAAAGTGAGAACCTTACTCTCAGACGTACCAAAAAGGAAGGAACCTTACTCCGGAAATGAGGGAGTACCTTTTAAAGAAAAGGAACTATTCTATTTGGGACAAGCCAAGAAGGAAAAGGACTATTTTTAGGGATAGATAGAGGGGTATGAATTACCTGTGGATTGGGGACGTAAAGGTTGCCATCTTTGTACTTGAGCCGGGAGGAGTCATCGAGCCCTGCAGCACTGCCAACAACTCCAGGGGCATTTATGGCATAACCAGTAGGACTTGTGAAGTTCCCAAACCCTGTAGGACCACCAGTAGGGATAGGCTTGAACTGCTGGATTCCATATTTCAACCCATTGGCAGTTAGATGAGGGGAGTTAGCTCCAGGCATCAGGAGATAACTGCTTCCGTTAGAAGGGTGGGGAGAGTAGGCCGCAGGATTGTTCGAGTATCCAGGCATGGTGGCAATCGGAGGACCGTACATGGGAGAGATGAACTGACGGTACGGCAATAGACTTGCATAATGGGAAACGTGAACCGGCGGATACATCTGGGCCATTGGTGCTTGTTGTTGTTGTACCATTGCGATTGTGGATGCTGGGATGGCATTAGCATGCGAGACAAGAACCTGTAGGCAGAACATGTTACATTCTAAATGAAAAAATTTACTCCCAAAATGAATGTCCAAAAACATTCATTTGGGACAGAGGGAGTAATAATTTGAAGTCAGTTATGCAATCAAAGAATAGCATAGCTTTTAGAAATTTCACCTCGTGTGGAATTGATAGGACCTGCCCCCTAACGGATTCATCAACTGCTGATCTGAAGTATGGTATATCATAACTACCCTGGGAATCATACGCCTGACCAAAAGCCACCACAATTAGAATCATATACGTTATAAAGAGAGTACTTAATTTTCTATAAAAATTGAGACTCACTGCGAAATTTTGTAGTTCGGAAGGATCTTGCTGCTGCTGTAGGTCCGGAGTGTACGATGGTGTGTTATCCCGCACCAAAGCAATATCAGCATAGTTTTCCAGATTTTGCTGACGTGGAGACTCTCTTCTGTCAGCCAATTGATGTTCTGATGCACCACCAGATGGTGAAGAAATCGAACCAGAACTTTGGACTCGTTCATCTAAAGACTCGACCTTTTTACTCACAGAAGCATCATCGCTGGAAGACTCTGGAGGAGAAAGTGATACACTGCCATACCAGACAAAAGAAATACAAGATAAATAGAGTAGTCAATTTTTTTTCTTTTTTTGCTTCAACATGAATGATTGTACAAGAAATGTGAAAAAACCAACCTTGCTGAAGGTTCAATATTTGATTCAGCACTATCATTTGTTTGAAACCCTGTACTAGAGTCGACCACCGTACCCAAGCTGCCAAATATTAGCCGGCATCGATCTGTCTCAGAGACTCGAATGTGTGCTGCTATGATCACATTTTGATTCTCGTGAATGTTTGCACGCGATAACTTGTCTTGCAACAGAGCTGCTTCTGCTGACAAGTCCTTTGATTTGGGGGCAGCAGGAGGGGAAGATTTTGTAGGGGTACCAATAACCCCAGGGCCAACTGCACTTGGTTTTTGGCTTGATTTTGGCTTCCACTCCTTGTTAGGTTGGGGAGCTACATTACAGAGTACAATCAGTTTTATTCATATGGCAACCATGTATGATAACTTAAAGACACGTTTAATTAAAGTACTAGGATGTCTATTTAAACCAATTACAGGAAGCCGAAATTAAATAGAGACAGGCTATCTGGGTTAATGTTGTAGTACTTTATCTGATAGTAACGGAAATATGATAACCATAATAATATGCACCCTCCCTCCCACTAAAAGTTAACACTTTCTACCCCTTTAGGTCTCGCACATGCATACTCACAATAACTATCCTCTTGCTATTCCCTACCCCACTTTCTCACTCCTAACTCACTTTTCATACTCGCAACGCTTTTTTCTTAATCCCCGTGTCTAAAACAAAAATGTAACTTTTAGTGAGACGGAGGGAGTACTCAACAGAAGGAAAATAACATGGCATTGGAAATAGAGCCATAGAAACTTCATTTCAGATTAAAACTTCAATGACAAATAAGAGCACGTACCTTTTTGATGGGAAGCAACTTGTTGATGTGATCTGTTATTATGCTGATTATTCAGGAAGGGTTTGCTGACAGGCATGATAGGAACAGCTGATTCAGCAACAACGCTTGTATGAGCAAGTTGGTCACTCTTAGATATTGCAGTGAAAGATCGAGATATTTCTTTAGAGGAAGAGCTGGCTTGTCCAGATGTCATCTTGGAAGAAGAATTTTCAGAAGTCTGACGTCGAGCACCCACTGCCCCAACTTCACGCTTAATAGCCCCAACATTAGCAGCTTGTCTGGAATCAAGCAATGGTACATGAACAGGATCTGAAGACGAAGAATACACTCCTACCACTGAATTATTCGGTGAATCATTTTGCTTCCCAGAAGGAGCAATATTTGAAACAAATGATCGCCTCTCTGTAGATGTATCATTCCAATCAGTGCCACTTGAACCAGTCTCCTTACCTTGCCTGACACGTGAATCAGTTGGACCATTTAAATGTTGAGAAGACTGACGCCCAGCAGGTGGCCTTTGATTGTTAGAAGTTCCTGCTGAACTGCTGCAAAGAGAAAAAAATGGCATATATTTTACAAAATACATAACAAATTCGCTAAACAATAAGAACTCGAAAAGAGGGTAAGAAACAACTTGATGGCAAATATGTCGTGCACAAGATTAGCAAGCCAAGACTTGATAACTTAAATAAGGATTAGTTGCATATAAAAATGAGAATGCTGATTTGAATGTCCTAGATGTAGAATAATATCCCATTTAAAATGAGGGGAATACTCTCTAAGCTTGAGCATGACATGCCAAGTTCAGGAGATTGTACCCTCATATACAGGATACTGAAAACTAGAACCCAAACAATGAGGTGCAGTTATGATCAGTACCATTTCTCCATTAGCATCTGGCAATTCATACAGTTAAACTAGTACTCCCTCCATCCCAAAATGGTCATCCATTTTTCATAAAAAAAAGGTCCCAAATTGAGAGACCACTTTTAGGAAGTTCCTACTATCACCTTTAAAAACATCATTTTTCAATATGTACTTGCAATCTTTAAGGAGGATAGTAAGGACACTTGCTTATTTTTTTACTAAACTGCTATAAAATCATTTTCACCAAAAGGTCTCTCAAAAAACAAAAAATGGACAGTCATTTAGGGACAAAGTGAGTACTTAATTTGTCAACCGTTCACAAATATATGTGCCAATAATCAATATAAGGACTGTTCATCATGTTGGGATTGGAGTCCTAAACTACGAGGAAGAGGAGGAGCCTAAGTCGGAGGAGTTGGTGAGATCAAGGAGGAAGATCTCGGAGGTGCTTCTGTCGAGGAGAGCGGCCGCGCTTAGGTGGAGGGCGACCGCGCTGGAGGTACGTTCGAGGGTGCAAAGTCTCTGTCGATGAGGGCGGCCGCGCTGGGTGTGCTGCGCGACCGCGCTTGTGCCGTGGAGGGATTTTTCTGCAGTTTATTCTGTTTCCTATTTTGATAAGAACTCTTCTTAAATTAGATTTAGGGCTTCCTTGTATTACTATATAAACATAGATACGACCTAGAACTCATTGTAGCAGCATATTAGAAGGTGTCTAATAACATATTGGCTTGGCAATTGCCCCCGGACGTAGTTCATGTGTTGAATGAACCGGGTAAACAACTCTTGTGTTCTTGTGTGTGTGTTTCTTCCATTATTGTGCTTGTGGGTGTGTTGATTTCTTGTCTAGATTGCAACGGGGTATCACCAAATTCACAACAACTGGTATCAGAGCATTGGTTCGGAGGATTCGAAATCTTTTCATTAGTTGATTAATTTTGAATCGCGTTCTTGGGGATTTTTTGGTGAAGCAATCAGATGAAGAACTCAATCGAGAAATTCAACTGTGTGAATTTCACGTTCTGGAGGACAAGGATTGAAGATTACCTTTATTGTAAGGATCTTCATGGACCCTTGAAGGAGAAGCCCGAAGACATGTCACAAGGGGATTGGGAGACGTTGGATCGGAAGGCGTTAGGAGCAGTGAGGAGTGCTCTAACCGACGACGTTGCACGGAACGCTATGGAGGCCAAGACAACGGTGGAGTTACTACAAACGCTGTCAGACATGTATGAGAAGCCGTCGAATATCAATAAGGTGCATTTGATAAAGAGGTTTGCGAATGCGAAGATGTCAGAGGGGCAAACAGCGGCAAGTCATATCGGCAATTTCAAAGGTATGGTGGACCAATTGAAAAGTGTTGATATTACTTTCTCCGATGAAATGCTAGCTTGTTTTCTACTAAAATCCTTGTCTGATAGTTGGGAGGTTACTGTCACAACGATTAGTACGTCGAAAACAGCATTGGTGTATACGGAGGTTAGAGATCTCATCCTTCAAGAGGAGTTGCGAAGGAAAGAGAAAAGGGGAGAATCTTCCGTAGATGGGGCTGCACTTAGGGTGGAGAGAAATAGGGGAAGGGGAGGACCGAAAAAGGGGAAAAAGGTCAAGTGCTACAATTGTGGCGAATTAGGTCATATCAGTTATGACTGTCCGGGTAAAGATGGTGGTGCACACGTGGTGGATGATGGTGGAGATGTATTAATCCTAGGAGAGGAGCAGTCGGGTGAAGATTGGGTGTTGGATTCTGGAGCTTCTTGTCATGCTAGTGGGGATGCAGAATCAATGAAGCGGTATAAAACTGGAGATTTTGGAATTATCTATCTTGGTGATGGTCAACCATTGAAGATCAAAGGTAAGGGGGATGTAATGATGAAGACACCTAACGGGGCTATTTTACAACTACACAACGTGATGCATGTTTCGGATTTGAGGAGAAGGGTGATTTCTGTGGGACAACTTGACAGTGAAGGGTATGGTGTTTCTTTCATTGGTGGGTCTTGGGAAGTCACAAAAGGGGCTAAGGTGTTGGCTCATGGGGTTAAGGGGAAAATGTTGTACTCTACCTACAATGTCGATATTCGTTCCGGTGGGAGCAAGAGGCTAAAGAACCGGCCTGTTGGTGTGAAAAGGGGAGACGTCAAGAAACGGTATGTTAGGGGGGACACAAAGTTGATCAACGCGGTGTGGATGTCCAAGTGCCCTAACAGAGAGCGGTTTCAGACCAAAAACAGACAATGCAAGAAACAAGGTGTGTCCAAGTTTCAAGGGGAAGCATTGCGAGGAAGGTGGGTCTGGAGGGAGAAGGCGAAGTTAGACTTGCGGGGAGAAATCAAGGTAGAAGCTGATTTGGGGAGGCAAGAATCATCTAACACGGAGAGGTTGAAACGTCGCTTGGTTTCAACTCGCCTTAGTACTTGAGGAGAGGTTCGGTAGTGTCAAGCCAATATGGGGGGAAATGTGTTCGAAGGTCTTTACTCCGTGGTGGGAGTTGATGGGTGTTTCTATGCTTATTTAGTTTAGTCTCCGGTGGGAGATTGTTGGGATTGGAGTCCTAAACTACGAGGAAGAGGAGGAGCCTAAGTCGGAGGAGTTGGTGAGATCAAGGAGGAAAATCTCGGAGGTGCTTCTGTCGAGGAGAGCGGCCGCGCTTAGGTGGAGGGCGACCGCGCTGGAGGTACGTTCGAGGTGCGCAAAGTCCGTCGATGAGGGCGGCCGCGCTGGGTGTCTGCGCGACCGCGCCAGGCCGTGGAGGGATTTTTCTGCAGTTTATTATGTTTCCTATTTTGATAAGAACTCTTCTTAAATTAGATTTAGGGCTTCCTTGTATTACTATATAAACATAGATACGACCTAGAACTCATTGTAGCAGCATATTAGAAGGTGTCTAATAACATATTGGCTTGGCAATTGCCCCCGGACGTAGTTCATGTGTTGAATGAACCGGGTAAACAACTCTTGTGTTCTTGTGTGTGTGTTTCTTCCATTATTGTGCTTGTGGGTGTGTTGATTTCTTGTCTAGATTGCAACGGGGTATCACCAAATTCACAACACATCATTACTTTGAAGGTGAAGATCAAAAACATGGTCTAATAGTGAATGTAAAGTTAGTTAAATCCCGTGGCAAAGAGGCTAAATTACATGATACAATAGACGAATATGAGAAGCATTCTGTCTAAATGATGGGAGGCAGATTGCCATTTACAGGCAACTGCTAGAGGTTTGTTATTAAACAGAGGCAACTTAAAAAAGGATGACGGCATACAAATACACCATACAAAGGTTTGAATTATGAACATACTTAAAATTACTATTAATTACCTACTACCTCCGTCCCAAAATGAATGTCCACTTTTTTTACAAATTTGCTCTTGATCAAGAGTAAATATGGAAATTTTTTGGACATTCATTTTGGGACGGAGGTAGTAGTAAATTACCGTAGCATTCCTAAGAAAAGGGTTCTTGCAGTAAAGTTTTTAATGGGATTGTAACCTGATTCTCATAAGAGTAATATATCACAATTATTTCCATCAACTAAGTAGAGACATGTTTTAAATGATTTTCTCATCTATGTGCAAGAAATCCACTCATAAATCACAACCGTGAGCCACTAACAAACTACCCAATAGTAAAATCTCCTACTCATAAGAACTTAATAAGAACATATAAACCCACAGAAAGAAACAACTGTACAAGTAACTTTAGTGAAACATAAAAAGCAGTAGATAGTTGCACCTCTTCTGAGAAAAATTGGCATTCAGCTGATCATTTGTTGATATAGAACTAGGTGCTGAAAGAGGCTTCATCTCTCTATCTCCAGTTTGAGTATTTCTGTTGTCTCTGACAACACGAAACTCCCTGGTGACTCCTGCATCTAGTTAAATTTCAATAAGACATCAATAAGCTGCAGCTATCATTTAAGGCAGAGAACTGACTTGCAAATTAACATGCAGGCAATACAAATAAAATTGACTACATCCATGTACAATGGAGAAGCACAAATCGTACCAAAATAATGCAGAGAACTGACTTGCAAATTGATTCTAGTGTCAAACAGTCATGTATGTGAATCATCCAGAAGAATCATGTTAAAGATGTGGACTACATGCAACTGGGTATATAAGGATAAAATGGGACAGAAACTCGAGAATTTTAAAAATGTATGACGGTGATAAATGTGCCCTTAACCACCAATCTAAAATTTTGGTAAGTTTTTTGTTTTTCATCAAGGATTCTCCGACCGCCCGCCACCAGTTGAAGGAAGGACCTTGAAGGGCATTTCCTAACTCAATTAACAGGCAAGTTTATTGAGGACCTTCGTTGCACATGTTAGGTTTTCAAAATGCATTATGCGATACAGCATTGAAGTTCTTAAAAGAGAAATCCCCAGATATGACTCTGTAAGGTACAAAAATCACTAGGGGATACCGCATCTCTAGGTGGGATGTCAGAAGCAACAAATTACATGCATCAAAAAAATGCTCCAAGTTAAATGTATGATATGGCTAACTTAATATATGTAAGATCTAGTCCATAACGAACTTACCAGACACAGCATTGCGACTATAGCCTCCCCTTCGAATATTATGATCAGAATATGCATTACGATCAGAATATGTATTATATTTCACACCCTGACCAACTTGTTCAGCAGATTTTCTTGGCTCTACAGATATAGAACCCTTGTACCCTGTAACCTGGGAAATATTGAAGAAAGTCTTGGATTAAATAATTGTTTCCCTAGGAAGAGCATAAAAAAGAAATATAAAAACTAGAGGCTCGCACAAAAGGAAAGCGTCGTTAAAGTTCTAACAGCTCCAACTGAAACATAATTAAGGAACAATTGATAGCGAGAAAATGATCATGGTAGTAGAACATTCATTGACCATATACTAACAATCACCATAAAAAGGTGAAACTAAATGAGAAATTTTGGTCAAACATGCAACTCAATACAGATGCAGCCACATAATGTGAATCAATGCTTCTCCAGAATGTGACAACCCAAGAAAGACAGCCATTACTCAACACGAAATCAATTATTTTAGAGAAAATGATCATCAGTATAAACATTCAGCGCATGAAATTATCACATCAAAACATCTACAGACATTCATTAGGGTATGAACTTCTTTTGACTTCATTCACCAATAAACACTTCTAAAATTGTACGACACCTAGGAGAATAAAGGCTTCACAAAATGGAAGTACCTATATGCCAGTGCATGTGAAATAACTATATCGTCATCCCCAGTATTTAACTCCATAAATACCAATGAGGATCTACAGTTTGTTTTGCATCAATCTTGACTCTTGCAGGCCATGGTCTTTCCAATGATGTATCAGAAAGGCGATTGGGGCAAGAAAAGATCAACATAACAGTTCATAGTACGCATGTAAAGAAGCAAATGAATATTTTAAAGGAACGCACCTCTTTCTTTTTGTCTCTTTTTCTTTTCACCTCATGAAACGGATCTGTTCAGAGCATAAAAAGAGTAAGCAAAATACACAATGTTGAAGGAGTGAGTCAAAATAACAGAGTCAAGGTTGGGTAGTTTATGCTAACAAGTACCAGCATGAACTTCATTGTAAGAAGACTAAAAGAAAGATAGGATGGCGTACATACTCATTCACATCAACAAGAACCAAATTTTCCTATTTAAAATACCACAAAACATTGTCCTCTAGAATAAAAAGAGTAGGGGGTTGATATTTTGGTTGGCGTGCATCTGGGCCTCACCTTTCTTCACATCTCACATCTCTCCCAGGCGAGAGAGGCAACGACCCCTCACCTGGCCATGGGATAGGGAGGCGACGACCCCCCACCCGAGTGAGAGAAGTGGGTGCCTTGTACTCACGTGTATAACTACAAAAAAAGTACCAAAACTACTTGCAGGAGCATAAAGCACATTGTTTGTTACATACTATTACCTAGTCCAATCTAGCCACTGAATTTATCTTCTACAGAGCAAGGCAGTTTCACTCACTTCAACTATGTTTTCATCACAAGCACAGACACACACACACACGCACACAAAAAAAAAAGGAAAACTGGGTATAACACAAGAAAATGGTATACTCCCTCCGTCCCAACAATTACTTCCACTTTTTTAAAAATCACGCAAATTAAGGAAATGGGAGGGAAGTAAAGATGTTGTGAGTGTAATTTGAAAATAGGAGAGAGAATGAGTGGAGGGAATAGTAAATTATAATAGTGTTGTGAGTATTAAAATAATGAGGAGAGAGAATGAGTGGAGGAAATAGTAAAGATTCCTTTGCCAAAAAAGGAAAGTGGAAGCTATTAGCGGGACACCCAAAATGGCAAAAAGGGAAGCTCTTATTGGGACGGAGGGAGTATTAATTATGCACACGAATAACAACTAACTAATTGAAACACACACCTAAACCTTGTTGCCGCGATGTAAACCATAGTCAAGTCAAATTGAATGGAACTAAGACCGTGAATCACAACATCAGCTGCATCTTTTACATTCGGAAATGCTCACAAAATGAAGTCGATACTCGAAATCTACATACTCCCTCCGTCCCACATACCATTTCTCTTAGTGTTTTAGCGCGGAAATTAAGAAAAAGTGTAAGTGGTGTAAGTGTTGTGAGTATGAAAAGTGAGGTATGATATAGAATGAGAGAGACGAATAGAAATTTGATTTGTGTTGTGAGTATAAAAGTAAAGTAGGAGAGAATGAGTGGGAGGAATAGTAAAGATTCTTTGCCATTTTAGGAAAGAGAGATGGTATGTGGGACGCCCAAAACGGACAAAGAAAAATGGGATGCGGGATGGAGGGAGTATTTAAGAAGCAGATTCTTTTTAGCATTATTCCAACTTAAAGTTGGAACAACTTTTATACGTGAGCCTTTCTGGCACTGGCAAAATTGAGAGAAGAGAAGAATGGTATCAATATTTTCAAACCAATATTCTCTTAAATTTTGACAGCAAGTAAAAGAGTGAAATCACCATCCATAAATATATCTGAAATTCAGACAGATAAATAAAAATCACTTCTACATATAAAGAATACAGGAAATCCTAGAACAGCCCTTATAAAATCAAACGTTAGAGAACATCCACTCTTTACTCTTGAGTTTAGAAAACCGGAACAACCCACTCTACTCTCCACCCCCCAAACCTCTTCACCTTGCAGAATAGTGATATTCTCAATTCTCTCTTGTTCTACCACCCCTCTCATCGTAATCCCTGAAATTGAACTTCATATAGCCAAACAGCACAAGCGGACAGAGATTTCATCTCCCATTCAATTATATCAGTGTAGAGCTATGTAAGTTTAGCGAAAACGTTATTGGAGCTCTTCAATCGCCTTATATAAGGTCCAACAGCAGCCTATATTGGAGCTCTTCAATTTTATGGAATCTAAAAGCCATTAGAAAAGCCTCTGTCAATCATATCAATGTAGAAAAAATGCTACTGATTGTAAATGGCCACCTAAGTTCAAATTTCAAGGAGCTTCCACCCAAAAATGGAACTAGTTTGCTCCTCAATAACACATCAAATATAATTTCACCTCATTTTTACACATCAATATTCAGGGAATATATTAAATCATCTCTTCTCTTTTTTCTAAATATTCCATAACTGATGTAGCACGTGACCAGCAGTAGGGACGGAACAGCCAGAATGATCACACTTGCCGTGCATGGAGCTGAGCACGTGTGTGCGGAAAGAAAAAGGGGCAACAAGCATCCGGCTTTAGTTGCACGACAGTGCAAATGTTGTTGCGCGTCCGTGCGACGGAATTCAAGGGATATTATGTTTTCTTTTATTTTGACATTTTTAATTTATTTTTTTAACTTAGGATTCGCACCGTATTAGGATTATTATTATTATTATTTCTTTTATTTAATTTTTAAATAGGGGTAGTTTAGTAATTAGGATTAAAATCAGGTTTAGGGTTTTATTGCTTTCTAGGGTTTTCTTTTGTAGTATACTCCCTCCGTCCCGGTAGAAATCACACGGTTACTGTTTACGCGTAAATTAAGGAAAAAAATAATGGAGAAAATGTTGTGAGTATGAAAAGTGAGGTTGGAGAGAGAAAGTGGGGTAGGAAATACTATAGTGATTTGATTGGTGTTGTGAGTATAAAAGTAAAGTAGGAGAGAGAATTAGTGGGTGAAATAGTAAAGATTCTTTGCCATTTTAGAAAGTGTGATTTGTAGCGGGACGCCCAATGAGGAAAGTGTGTGATTTGTAGCGGGGCGGAGGGACTACATACTAGTTCTAGGGTTTCGTTTTACTAAGCTTTGATAAAATTTACAAAATTGCCATTGTGCATTGTTGGGTTAATCCTTGAAACCTGTTGGCTTTTTCAAATCCTAACACCATTGTTGGTTTAGGTCGATAATCTCTTCGGTAGATTATTCGTTTCAAGGATTTCCTTCATTGGTCTTCCTTTTGTGTTGATTTCCGCTGGTCAATAACACCACTTGATACAGATATATAATCATTTTGTTGAACCAGTGATCATATTCCTTCGCGTGAAAAGGCGACAAAAAAAAAAAAGATTAAATGTTATACCATATCTTTAGAGCCCAAATGCCTGTCAAGGGTTGACTGCAGCCAAGTATTTTCAGTCCATAAGCCAAAACATCTAAAAATAGTGCATGAATTCATGCATGCAATAAGGTTACACTTCCCAAGAGCACAAGAGACTTGTGATATCAAAATTGTGCCTTTTCTTGAAATAAGCATCACTGGGAACCCTTTAATTTAAAATAGTAGAATTAACCTACAGCTCGCATCATTAAGCCTTTCCTTGAATAGCCACCAGTGAGTGTGAGAAGTACTAACTTAAACAGTGGATATCGATCCTATTCTGTGGAAGATCGTTGATTTCTTCACTCACCTCCAAGTCATGTTTACTCAACACATCAAGAATTAACACAATCCGAACGACAAGTACATAACTGTACCACTACAAGTGACTAGCAGGAAAAATGTATCTTAGGTTAAATCAAGAATTTGCTTTTATCATTAATCAAACTCGACCCCCAACAACTTGACTTTTTCACCCAAAATCATAACTTGCCAAGAACACCAACTCCATTTATAACTATTAATTATTCACAAGAAACAAAAACCATAAAGGGTTAAAGAAAACAAACCTTGATTTAACAATTTCTGAGTAGTTTCATTAGGATCCATATTGGTCTCTTTGAGGGCGGCGTATATATCAGCATCAGAGTGGTTACCAACAATTTCTTTGATAGATTGAATGGTTTTGCGGACGCGGGGAGATATGAATTGAGTCGTCCCGCCTTCGATTCGCGAACCGGCGACCATCTCCGACCAAACAGCTCAACAAATTGAAGGAAAAACAGAAAAAAAGAAGGCGGCGGCGGAATGTGTACAGAGAAAAAATTGTAATTCTTAACGGCGAACGAATAGAACAATCAAAACCCTAGATTAGTGAATTGGGGATGAAGGAATGAGATAGAGAGAGGTATTTGAAGAGAACGGCAGAAGAAGCAGAGAGGGAGGGCGCGAGAGTTTTGGGAGCGAGGGTTTTGCATTTGCTAATGATTTTACCCTTTGAAAGGATTGGGGGCGGTTTTTATTAACATTAACAATTTTAAAAAAAAGGGAAATTTTCTTTATTTTCTTATTTTTCTTGATTATTTGGTTATAATATCTAAATAATATGACGACGATAATCACGAGATAAGAGTTTATTTGACGTGTCAATGTGACGATAATCACGAGATAAGAGTTCAATCGTTGTATCAATAATATTATGACGATATTATAATAAAAAAAAAGTTATTCGCTTTGATAATATTGTGCCGTTAATCATGATTGATTGATGATACGAAAGTTAACTTTATGTATTTTATATTGAGAGTCAAATGTTTCGATACTGATACAAATTAAAACAAGTCTATTTGGGGTATTGAGAAATGAAGTTTGAGTTACTTTAATCTAGCTCAATCAGCTTAAGTCGACAAATTTTAAAAGAGAAATGTTCAAATAAAACTGAAATGAGTGTGAAATATATGTTATTTATTTATATAAAAAAAAATATTACTATAAGAAAAATTATTTTATATGTGATGTTCCATGGATTGAATCATAAGTACATTCTTTTATTTTGTCTTTATATTTTAAATGACGAGTTGATGATATGATAACCTCCCCTTTTTAATTTATTACCCTCTTTTTTTTGAGATTCAAATATGGGTAGTACTATATACAAGGCATGGAATTTATAAGGCATGTGCAAATGACCAAAATACCCTCATATATATACTTAAAAAAAAAAAAATCCTTCCCTCCCCCATTTCAACCGTCTGTTCTGTTCTCTCTTTCTCTCTCTCTCTCAAAACCTAAGAAACACCAACGGGCTCTCTCTTCTCTCTCTCACTCGACGAACGCCGCCGACCACCACCGCCGGAAAAAATGAAGACAAACCTTCCTAAAACCGGTGGAAAGTCCGCCCCTCCTTCCGCCGTTCCAAAATTAATTCTTTTTAACCTAGATTTTAAATTTGAAAACCCAACAACAAATTTATGCCTAAAACTGATTATATAATGCTTAATGTTGTTTAAACATATCCTAAATGGTTCTAATTGCGATTTCGTAACATAAATTTGGGTTTTTTGTTTGAATCGGATACGAATTCGTGTGCCTAAAATTTGAAATTGTCGGCGTGTGTTTCGTATGAACACATACGAGTGGTCACCAACATTTCGTGTAAATGGCACACGAAATGTAAACCGATTCATCGAGTTTACATTTCGTGTGCCAATACACGAAATGTTTGACCATTTCGTGTTATAGTACACGAGATACTTTTCACATTTCGTATAGTAAGACACGAAATGTAAATTGATTCATCAGTTTGCATTTTTATGTAGGGCTTCAGGGTGTATATCGTGTTTTATGTAGGGCTTCAGGGTGTATCTCGTGTGTATATATACGAGATCTTATGGTACATATACGTGTATACACACACACGATATGGTCTTTGTTTCTCGGTAATTATCTCGTATGAACAATACACGAGATACGCACGATTTATTTCGTGTATTGTTCATACGAAATGTATTAGTAAATGTCGTGTATTTAAACACGACACATCATATAATAAAATAAAAATTAATTATAAATAAATGTGGTAGGTTATATGATATTGTATGATGTTGGTTCAATCTTTATATGTAATCATTGTTTGTTTTCCAACTTATTATATAACAAGAAACATATAATCTTGATTAACAAATATGATAATTTCAAATATATAATCTTGAGTAGTTGGTATTCCTCTAATGTACAACTTATCATTAACCTCGTTTATTTTTTTAATTTTTTTCTAGATTCTAGATGGCATTTAAAGTGTTTTTCATCTACATGAGTTTCCTCCAAATCCAAATGGAAATTGAGTTACAAATATGTGCCATTATTTAGGGTTTTAGGGTTTTATGTGTCTCGATCTTGTGAAAAATGGTATACGGCTACCTCGTTTATTTTTTTTAATTTTTTCTAGATTCTAGATGACATTTAAAGTGTTTTTCATCTACATGAGTTTCCATCAAATCCAAATGGAAATTGAGTTACAAATATGTGCCATTATTTAGGTGGTTTTTGGGTTTTATGTGTCCGATCTTGTGAAAAATGGTATACGGCTACCTCGTTTATTTTTTTTTAATTTTTTTCTAGATTCTATATGACATTTAAAGTGTTTTTCATCTACATGAGTTTCCTCCAAATCCAAATGAAAGATGAGTTACAAATATGTGCCATTATTTAGGGTTTTTTAGGATTTTATGTGTCCCGATCTTGTGAAAAATGGTATACGGCTACCTCGTTTATTTTTTTCTCCATTCTAAATGGCATTTAAAGGGTTTTTCATCTCTATGACTTTATTTATAATCATTTATTAGGTGATTATAAATAAAGTGGTATCACTTAAATGTGATAGGTTATATGATATTGTATGATCCAATATGACGTTTGTTCCTTGTCATGTATAAGTGTATAAATTTTGCTCAATTAACAACACAATTCAATAATATAACATAGCATATGCGTATCATTAACATCGTGTTGCAAATCATCGAAGAACATCTTCATTTTGATATGTCGTATGGATATACACGATATTAGGACATCTTATCGTGTGGTTGTGTACGACATTAATGACAGAGTAAATTTAAATTTCGTATAATTTCATACGACCTAATATTTTACACAATTAGTTTATGTCGTGTAAAAGTACACGAAATAAAGGCTTCCTGTCGTTCTTTCGCACACGACACGCGAAGGGTAGTTTGGGCATTATTGATGCCTTGTATGTAAGGTGCCTTGTATATAGAATTTACCTTCAAATATATGTCCAGTCCACATTGAGGACTAATTATGGATCTAAGTACAAATTATTTACAAGTACTTGTGTTGGAGGAAGAAGCCTCAAGCCCTTGGTTCCATAACTTGGATATGTACTTAATTCACTATTCAAATGGGCTATTGAATAATCCGGTCCATAGGCCGGCCACTCGGTTTAAACGTTGAACCCTAGAGGGCCCTCATATATGCTCCCTCTTCTCTCTTCTTTCTCTTTCTACAATTTTCAGATCCTAACAGTTCCAACAGCTTTTTTGTTTTTTTTATACCGGTTTCCAGCTTCGCCGGACTAATCCTGGACCACCAGGTACCGGCCCCTCAGTATGCTGGCGGAAGTAAATCGCGGAATGTGCCATATGCAGCCAGGGTGTCAGCACCCCTTATACTCCAGAGCCCCAAGGGAGCCCTCCTACAAGACAGTTACATGGCAGCTCCACAACACCAATGAATCGGCCGCTCCACATCACCAAACGGCTGCTCCACAACACCAAGGCTTGACGACTCATCCCTTCCCGTCATAGCTCTAGTCATCTCACGCTTTCGTCCTGGCGTCTGTTTTCTGTGTCTTAGATCTGTAACAACGACGGTTTATTATTGGGGGTTGTAATGGGTTAGCAAGTCGATCCGTTTTAATCAGCTAAATTTTCACGAGTAAAACTGGCTATCCGCGTTCACCTGATTATATTAAGGGGTTGAGTCGTGTTGGGTAAATAACTAGGGTTGTAAACGAGCCGAGCCGAGTTGAGATTTTGAGTTTCGAGCTCGGGCTCGTTTAAAATTATCGAGCTCGAGCTTTTCTCGAGCTCGAGCTCAAACCCAGGTTGATCGTTCGAACTCAGATCGAATCGAGGTTCGAGCTGTTCGCGAGCCGTTCACGAGCTGCTTGAACTCGAGGTTTAACGAGCCGAGCTCGAGCTTGGACTTTTTTTTTTTAAATCTAAAATCAGACGAGCTTGAGTTCGATCCTTATCGAACTCTAATTCGAGTTGTCATCGAGCTCGAGTCTAAACGAGCCGAGCTAAGCTCGAGCTTGGTCTCTCTCCCAAATTTTTTTTCATAATTGAATATAATTAGCAAATATGTTTGAAAATAAATAGGAATAATATTGATGTTTTTTTAATTAAAAATTAACCTTTTCAAAATATGACAATTAAGTTCAAAATAGATATTCATTAAAGTTAAATATATACTCCCTCTGTCCTATTACAAGTCACACACTTTCTATTTTGGGCGTCCCACTACAAATCACACACTTTTTAAAATGGCAAAAAATCTTTACTATTCCCTTCACGCATTCTCTCTCCTACATTATTTTAATGCTCACAACACCATTATAATTTACTATTTCCTCCACTCATTCTCTCTCCTATTTTACTTTTACACTCACAACATTTATATCATTGTTTTTTTCCTTAATTCACGTGTGTACAGTAACTGAGTGAATTGTAATGGGACGGAGGGAGTATAAAGTAAAAAGTACCATTTAAAAAAAAAAAGTAAAATTATTCATATATATTTATCAAGCGAACTTAGTTATTTGATATTTAATATTTAATTGTTGCTTCACTAGTTTCACACTATTTATTGTATTTAGGATTTAAGATTTAGGATTTAGGAAAATAAGTAACATGTGTATACACACACACATATATATGTATCTATAAAAACACATATATATGTATACACAAATATACTGATACACATATGTAGGTGTTAGTGCCCTTGGCCTATAGAGATTGACTTATTTGTAATGTCATTATTCATTTATATATGAGATTGTTATCATTTTGATTATTATATATGTTTGCATGTTTACTTTAATAATCGTGTCCCTAGTACTTAAGAAGCACTAGTATGAAGTTTAATGGATAATCATGTGATGATTATATGCATATGGATACACATTAAATTCATGGGTACTTGTTAGAGAACAAGGTACTGGACTTGACCCATTATGAAATTTATGTCATGGTCGTATGTCATAATTAAATCTCATATAGTTATATCATTGATATCCTTTGACATGAGATTATCATCGTCTTCCACTCGATGAATATTATGTTTGATATAGTTTAACGTTATCTTTAACCGGATAACAATAAGGGCTATTATTGGCATGATATGATTCTTGTTGGGAAGAATGATAAGTCAAGATGGAAATTTGTCCCTCGTAAAGAGAGATGTTTACTAGGCCACTCGTAAGTAAGATTGATGATGTACATGGCCATGTCTGAATGAATTAATGTGATTAATATCATTCGATTGATCAATTTACTTGGTAACGAGAAAGCATTGAACAATATGAGTTGACGTGGACCATGCCTCATGTTCAATATAACATCGTGTGACAATGGGATTGTGATATGTTCTATGTAGGAAATCGAACTTGATATTATATTATTTGGGTAGGCATGATGGCTTGCTAGAGTCCGCTCATGCCTTATGAGGATCGATGTGATCGAACTCATTGCCAACAAAATATAGTCCTATGGGGTCACACTGTAAGTGCTCCAATTTGAGCTTGTTAGAATTTTCGTTAGAAAATTAACGGAAGTTATAACATTTCTAACAATTCCTAACTATCCTAACATTCCTAACAAAGTGAGGGTAAAATGGGCATTGTTATTTAAGGTTAAACCTTAAAAAGAATCTCAAAAAAGAAAAACAAATGAAGAAAACCAAATATAGCAATGTGGAAACAAAACTGGTAGTCAATTTGAATTTTGAAAAAGATTATTCTTCTTGTCCAAAGCCGAAGCCGCATTTAATGAACAGCGCACGCTCGATCCTATCCGCGCGGACAAGTATGTAATTTTCAGAGGGCTATAAATTGAGCCCTCCATACAAAATAAAAAGGAAGAACACAAATGCAACGAACCTCGGCGAAATATAGAGAGAAAACAGTGAGAATTCTCAAGAATTGTCACCTTTTTCTCTCCAATCTTTCCCAACTCATACTCATCCACTCACTCTCATATTAAAGCCCTAAACACTCATACACTCAAGCCAAACACTCAAGAACACAAGGAAGATTGGTAAACCCTCCTCTTCCTAACCCTAAATCTCATCCATGCATGCATCTTCAAATTACAAAATGTAGTTCTTTCATCTTTTTTCTCTAGATCTAAGAAGATCACCATGGAAGACCATCTCCATGGATGATCTTCTACAAAGATCAACATTATTTTCAAAGCTTTTCTTTCTTACTTGCAAAAATGCACTTTCAAAACCCTAAAAAACCATTTTCAAGCACTAAATCTTGATTTCAAAGGGTAAAATCCCCCTCCCCAAGCAAATGAAATGCTTAGTCCTAATGTACCCCAAGGATGGTTTGGTATAGTTGATTCACCACTAAAATATCTAGTGATCACTAACCAAAACCTAGGGAAATGGGGACAAGCATGGATGCAAAACCCCCTTAAAATCATATTTTCTTTCTTGAGAAGTTGCTGTCCAGTAGCAATTTTCTCAGACCTCAGTCCATGGTCTTAATTTTTGGACACAGATGAAATTGGAATTTGGTGTTGACTACAAAATACTTTTTGTAGCCAACATCCAGAGCTTTCCAGACATATTTTTATCTTATTTTTTGGGTGAGTAAAACTCCTCTTTTCAATTTTTCTTTCAGAGGCTAGTTCATCAGCTTCTGGGAATCCAGATCTCATACCTGAGGTTTCCAGAAGGTTTTGACCCCTCAAATCTTCTCCAAAATGGAAATTTCTTTCACACAAAGTTTATTCAAGGAGTCTAGAGAAACTTTCATTCTCTGAGTTCATCCAGATTATGAAGTTTTAGGACCCTTGAATCCATTTCAAAATCAGGTGTCTGCTGCCATTTCCTTCTGGCAGAAGTGACTTCTCAACTTCAAAAGGTTTTTTGAGTACCAAACCTCAAATCAAAAATTCTCCAAAAAATCATGGGATCAGTTTAAAGTCTTAAAAAGACATCCCAATTTTTACTTTTTCCAGTTTCAACTTATTTTGGCCAAAACACACACACACACACACACACACACACAAATGATTTTCAGCTTGGAAGACTCGTTTTTACGAGGCGCGTCGGGTGCACACTAACGTCCTTCCCGACGCGTAACATGACCTCCGAACCTAAATCTCTGATCTCGGGCTTTTTTCAAAGTTTTGGCCCTTCAAAATTAAAATGGCGTGGCGACTCCGTTTTTTTCCGGTTTTATTTGGTTTTTCAAAGAAACGCAAAAAATCGAATTTTTCCCGCGAAAAACAACAACACATCGTTACACACACGCATCGAACGAATTGTCAAAAATGAAGAATATGAAATTTTTGTACACAGGGGACGACTCATCCCCAGGCCAGAACCAATTATTCCCTTGGCCTGGGACGAGTGAATCTGAGAGATTGTCCTGAGGGACGACTCGTCCTATAGGGGACGACTCGTGCCCATAGGGACGACTCGTGCCCTGGGTTTGTACCAACTATTCCCCGTAAAGGGGACGAGTGTATCTGGGCATTGTGAAGAGGGGACGACTCGTGCCCTGGGGGACGAGTCATCCCGTCGGCTCTGGCAGGTACGTAAATGACTTAAAATTAGGGTTTTCTCGAAGGGAAAATATTTATAACGTATAAATACAAACCATTGGTTGCCCTAGCAGTCATACACTCGGTTTTTGGGTTTAGAGAAACACAAAAGGGAGATTTTCAATTGAGAATTGAGAATCGAAAACACAATCCAATTCTATAATTCTTCATTGATTGAAAGGAGTTTCAATCAAAGGATCTAGCAATCCACCTAGAATTGTTCTAGGGTTCGTTCAACGCGTGGATACACATAGAGGATCTTCGCCAATCAAGATCTAAAGTTCGTGATTCAAGGATTGTTCATCAAGGATTCACAAGGTCATCAATCTGGAGTTGGAACACGTTTATCAACGACAAAAGGCATCAATGTTGGTATTTCTATTTCATACTTCTTAATTAATCATCTAGAAAAGATCCTAGGCTCTGGGTTTTCGAGTTAATTTGCTTTCTTCCGCTGCGCATGGACCCTCGAAACCCAACAGTGGTATCAAAGCCCCGTTCATGATGTTTATATTAGATAATCATGATAATTATATAATGTGATTATGTTAATTTTCATGATGAATATGATTTAGAATATGAATGTATATGGGATTTGCTGATGAAAGTAATTGCATATTTTGATATGCCATGATTATGAATTGAATTATATGATTAATGTGATTAATCTAGTATTACTAAGTATATAGGCTGGAAATCAAAAACTTCCCCACAGGCACTTCTTGGAAGTGTGGGATAACTTTGGATTACAATGCCACGTACTAGTAATTACACATCAAATGTGATTTGTGATGCATCATTCCATGTTCATAATTATACTCATATAATTTTCATGAATCAACCTTGCCATGTTAATTGATAAACATGAAAATTGAACCTTCATTAAAATTTGAGTTTGTTTATGCCACCAATTTTAAACACTTGTGAGTATACGGATAGTTTTATGTATGCTACGCCATAGCGAGGTATATTAATTCTATCTTTGTATGATCAAGATGAGCAAACGGTGATTGCTATACGTTTAAAATGGTTGAACTCAATTAGGCTATCAGAACAGTTTTGGGCCTAAGGCATAAGATGAGATTGAAACATGTGACATATGATGTTTATAATCTCATATAGAATCTAAGAGACATATGAAGATATGATTTGTAACGACCCTAACCCTAGGCACTATTTTAGTATCATATTATATGCTATTTATATTATTGTTGACTTTATGTGTTCATTTTATATCCTTGATTTCTTATATTAGGATGAGATGATTGGGAAATTAAATAAAGCATCTTGGGGGAAGTATAAATAGAAATTGATAAAATAAATAAGATGTGGGTAGTTAGGCTTCTTTATGTAGGGGAAAGAAGTAATGGGTTTAAATTCATTTCTTAAAATATTTAGGGGTTTGAGTGTAGGAATTGAAAAGATTTTATTAAGAAGGGATGGGGGGCCATACCCTTAAATTCCTCTCCTTCACCTCCTTAGTCAACCTTCCTCCATACTCCTCCCATACTTCCTCCATCCTCCTTACTTTCACCTCATCATTCTCTTCTTCTTCATTCTTCTCAATTCTCCATGGAAGCTTTACCTTGAAGCCTCACTTTCCAAGTTTCTAGAGAATTCAATTCTTCTCCATTTTCCAATCCAATTGTACTTTTGAGTTTGGGGCAACTAAGGGAGTCTATCAAGCTAAGAAGATCCTTAATCCATCTCATATTTCTAAGGTAAGTTATTATGACTTCTTTCTAATAATTGTCATTTTATGTGTTAATGAATACTTTGTTGAAAGGAAAGAATTTTGGAAATATTAAATAATGTAATTTGAGTAACATGAATTAACTAAGGTTGAATTGATTTTTAGTGATGAGATGGTGGTCTAAGTTGAAGGAATGAGGGTATAAGGAGTGCAAGATGTTAATGACCTTAATGGAGTTAGTGTATGGGATTATATACATCTTACTTTGATTTGGGAAAGATTATGAGTTTATTTCATTTGGGTAGAAAGAAGTAGAAAAAGGACTTGGTATACTTTTAATGTTGTGAGTTACTATGATCTTCCCTCTTATTTAATGTTCATGAACTATTTGGTGTTGTTATTTTTATTATAATGGTTATTTGATGCTTAGGAAACCTTCTTGGAGTTGATAAATTGGTTAATGTCATAGAATGATGTTGTGGTTTAAGGAAGATGATCAAGAGTGTAAGAAAATGGGTTGAGTTAGATTAAGAAGGTTATATGTGAAATGGGATAGTGAAATGGGAGAATTAACTGAGTAAGTGAAAGGGTTAGATTTGTCTTAATTGTTTGGATTGTTGGCATGGATTTTGAGTACTAAATTGATACTACTTTGGGTTCAAATGGTTTGTAATGATGTTAGGAAAGTTAGTAAAACTTTTTATGTTCACAAAATTTGAGTAAGCTTAGTTTGAAATTTGGTTCAGCTGCAAATCTGAGAAAAGCCCTCTTGGGCGGTCGCCCATGTGCCTTGAGCGGTCGCCCATCACCTCAGCCTTTGGTGCCTTCAGATTTCCCCTCTTGGGCGGTCGCCCATGTGCCTTGGGCGGTCGCCCATCACCACAGAAGCATATTCGCCCATTTGAAACCCTTCTTGGGCGGTCGCCCATGGTGACTTGGGCGGTCGCCCATGTCACCAGATCCTCCTCAGTTTCCTTTCTTGCTGATTTTCACCAATAACCTTGTGGCATGACTCCCAACTATTATAAATTAGTAGAACCTAATCTACCCCGGATATGAATTAATCCTTTTTAACCTAGGATTAAAGTAGAATACTTTGGCTAGGCCATGATGTCTTATTTGGTCAAAATGGAATTGTGGAAGTAGTTTAAATATTGTTCAGGAATGGTGGATAAGCTTGATTCGTAACTTCACCAAAGTGGTTCTTTCGAACTTTTATTAAGATTATTCAAGGTTGAGTAATGACTTCGTAGGATTGATTTATGGTTCAGGGTGGCCTTATTTGCTTCCATACCCTTGGTGATTAATTTGAATAGTGTAGAAACTATAAGTTACACTATTGCGTTAGTTGAGAATGTATATGTATTACATCCTGTATTGTATTCCAGTGTGGATTATTTGGCTCATTGTTATACTGTATTCCCAGTGTGGATTATTTGGTATATTGTTATATTGTATCCCAATTGTGGATTATCTGGCATATTGTATCCCAAGTGTGGATTATTTGGTTATATTGTTACCTTACTTGAATTAATATTCATTGATGGTATTATGCATAGTGTACTAAATGAATGTTGCACTATAGTATTGATTTAACATGAGTATACATTACCATGTTGTTATATTCTTATCCCTTTGGTGGATTTTATTTCAAGTATCTATTATGTGCTTGAACATGTTATATTATATGTGATTCGGGGGTATAATGGAATTCAATCAATTATTGATTTGTTCTATAAGTGATTGAAGGTTCATCATACCTGTGACCGGCCCCTCTGTGGCCACAGAGTGGGAGTGCTAGCAGCTGTATTGAGCCAAAAGCCTTACAGTCCGCTGCGATTTTGGTGATTAGGTGGAATGCTTCTGTATTAAGCCAAAAGCTTTACAGGTAGCGGCGATCTTATATGGTACTCTGATTAAGGGTCATATAAGTATCTGATTTTCTTATATGGATCTCTGGAGTATGAGTCCTATAAGCGGTGAATGTGCATGAAGGCAGTTCACCAAAGAGTGGAGTTTTACTCCCACGTTGTACAACTTATTGTTCAGACGGGAAAGGTAAAATGAGGTAACGTAAGGTGTTTACCGCTTTAATAACGTGCTATGTGTAACCATGCTATGTGTTGCATCTTGTTTGGCATCTTGCTGCATTCATAATAACTTATTGAGATTTATTCTCACCCCTTCCCTTTTACTGTTTTAGATTGTGCTGAGACAGGTGACCTGAACCAGTGAGGCCGGGGATAAGAGTGCGGACTTTTGCTTTTGGGACTTGTCAGGTTAAGTATATGGGTTGGGTTGTCCGGGAGTATTTATTAAGTATTACTCTTTTGAAAAGTTGTATATAAATTCTTTTGTGAAACAAAGTTATTTTGGGTTTTCGATGTAATTGATCGGATTGTGGTTTGTGAAGTTGTTATTTAAATTCCTCCAAGTGGAGATATTATTAGTTGATTTTGTTTATGGGAAATTAAGAATTGGTTTTCTTTTAAAGTGAAATAAAAGTTTTAAAAATTTAAGATGGGTTTTCTTAGTTTGAGCCTCTCCAGCTCGGGACACGCGTTAGGTTCCGGGTTGGGGTGCTCACATGATTGATAAATGTTATCTACCTTTTAAGTTTAATTTTGAGCAGTCGTGCCATAGCCGACTTGAAATTAAATTAAAGTTGGGTTTTAGCCTATTAAATTATATTATGCATGATTGTATAAGAAGGTTATATAATTTAGTGGGAGTATTTGAGAAATACGTTATTTAAATCTCTTAAATGAAATAGGTACTTATACGTGTTCATATTTGTTGCATATCTTTGTAGATCAATGGCTGTAAACACTAATCAAACTCTGTCACTGCGATCAGTCCTTGAGAAGGACAAGTTGGAAGAGATGGCAACAACTATGTGGATTGGATCCGCAGTTTGAGAATTGTTCTCAAACAAGAAAGGAAGTTGTACATTCTCGATGGACCCGTTCCACCCGAGCCTGCTGCTAATGCAACTAGAGCTGAAAATGATCAACACAAGAAACATATGGATGATTCTATTGATGTTGGTTGCTTGATGCTCGCTACCATGTATAAGACCCTTCAAAAGGATCTTGAACACATGGATGCTTATGATTTGGGAAATCATTTGAAGAAAATGTTCCAGTTGCAAGCACGTCAGGAAAGGTTTGACACCATGAAGGCTCTTCATTCATGCAAGATGATTGAAGGACAACCTGTTGGGCCTCATGTGTTGAAAATGAAGGGTCACTTCGAACATCTTAAGAGGCTTGGATATCCTATCCAGTTGGAACTGGCTATGGATATGATATTGCATTCACTCCCTGAAAGTTATAATCAATTCGTTATGAATTATAACATGAATGGGATGAATAAATCTCTGTCTGAATTACATGGGATGCTTAAGAATGCAGAGAACAATATCGCCAAGAAAACCAATCAAGTGTTGATGGTGAATAAAGGAAAGGGGTTCAAGAAAACCAAGGTTAAAGCAAAAGTTGCTAAATCGGAGGCAAAGGTTGCCGTTGTTGAGAAGCCTCAACCCAAATCCCAAAAGGATGCGATGTGCTACCATTGCAAGGAAACTTGCCATTGGAGGCGTAACTGCAAGGTTTATCAGGAAGGACTGAAGAAGAAGGGCAATGAGATTGCCATGACTTCAGGTATTTATATGATAGATATTCTACTTTCTACTTCTAGTTATTGGGTATTAGATACCGGATGTGGATCTCACATTTGTTTAAATGTGCAGGGACTAAAGAATAGAAGGTCGCTCAAAGAAGGTGAAGTAGACCTACGTGTTGGAAATGGAGCAAGAGTTGCTGCATTAGCCGTAGGGACTTATGAAGTCTCTTTACCTAGCGGACTAATATTAGTTTTAAATAATTGCTATTATGTTCCGGATTTGAGCAGAAACATTATTTCAATTTCTTGTATAGACAATGAAGGTTATAGTTTTCTTATTAAGAATAAGAAATTTTCCATTTATTTGAATGATATGCTTTATTGTATTGCATATTCTTTTAATGGCCTTTATGTCTTAGATGTTGAAATTAATGTTAAAAATATCTATCATGTTAATAAGAAATCTAAACCAAATGATGTGAACAACACATATAAATGGCATTGCCGTCTTGGTCACATAAATGAGAAACGCGTCTCTAAACTCCATAAAGATGGATATTTAGACTCATATGATTATGAATCATATGATGTTTGCGAATCTTGTTTATTGGGCAAGATGACTAAATCATCTTTTACTAAGAGTAGTGAAAGGGCTAGTGATTTGTTGGCTCTCATACATACTGATGTATGTGGACCAATGAATAACATTGCTAGGGGAGGATTTCGGTACTTCATAACGTTCACTGATGACTTATCAAGATATGGCTATGTCTATCTGATGAAGTACAAAAGTGAAGCATTTGAGATATTTAGAATATTTCAAAATGAAGTACAAAATCAACTTGGCAAAACTATTAAAACACTTCGATCTGATCGAGGTGGTGAATATTTAAGCCAAGAATTTGACGATCATCTTAAAAGTTGTGGAATTGTTTCAGAACTTACTCCACCCGGAACACCACAATGGAATGGTGTGTCCGAGAGGAGAAATCGAACTCTATTGGATATGGTTCGATCAATGATGAGTCAAGTTAACCTTCCTATTTCTTTTTGGGGACATGCACTGGAAACAACTGCTTTCACAATAAAGTCCCTACTAAATTGGCTCCTAAAATCCCACATGAGATGTGGCATGGAAGAAAACCTAGTTTATCTTTCATGAAGATTTGGGGATGTGAAGCTTATGTAAAGAAATTGGTTTCTGAAAATAAGCTTGCACCCAGATTTGATAAATGCATTTTCGTAGGTTATCCCAAGGAAACGAAAGGATATCAATTTTACAACCGATCCGAGAACAAAGTGTTTGTTGCTCGACATGGTGTCTTTCTATAGAAAGAGTTTCTCTCTAAAGAAACTAGTGGGAGTAAGATTGATCTTGAATAAATTCAAGAACCCGAAAATGATAAGGAACCAATAGTAGAGACGAAACCAAATTCACAAGCAGTTGTGGAACCGGTTCAAGATACACAAGTTCTTTGCAAATCTGATAGGATACGATCCGAACCTGAGAGATATGGATTTCTCGTGACGAAAAGTAATGAAGTAGAAATCATTGAGAATGATGAACCTACTTCCTATCAAGAGGCGATGTCCACTCCTGATTCGGACAAGTGGCTAGGAGCCATGGAATCCGAGATCAAATTCATGTACGATAATCAAGTTTGGAACTTGATTGATCCACCTGAAGGTGTAAAAATCATAGGGTGAAAATGGGTTTTCAAAAAGAAAATCGACATGGATGGGAAGGTACATACTTACAAGGCTAGGCTAGTTGCTAAGGGGTATAGGCAGATTCATGGCATTGATTATGATGAAACCTTTTCGCCCGTAGCAGTGCTTAAGTCTATTAGAATCTTAATTGCCATAGCCGCATATTATGACTATGAGATATGGCAAATGGATGTCAAAACAACGTTTCTTAACGGAAACCTACTTGAGGATGTATACATGATACAACCTGAAGGGTTTGTCGATCCAAAGAATTCTAATAAAGTATGTAAGTTGCAGAGATCCATTTATGGATTGAAGCAACCTTCGAGGAGTTGGAATCTACGTTTTGATGAATCAGTCAAAGAGTTTGGCTTCATCAAAAACGAAGATGAGCCTTGTGTATACAAGAAAATAAGTGGGAGCATAGTACTATTTCTGGTGTTATATGTCGATGACATCTTGCTCATTGGAAATAATGTTCCTGCGCTTGAGACTGTCAAGTCTTGGTTAGGAAAATGTTTCTCAATGAAAGATATGGGTGAAGCGGCTTATATCCTTGGTATCAAGATCTATAGAGATAGATCAAGAAGGATGATTGATTTATATCAAAGTACATATATTGACAAGGTCCTTAGAAGATTTCGTATGGAAAATTCTAAGAGAGGGAACTTGCCAATGGGACATGGCATTACTCTTAGCAAGACTCATTGTCCTAAGACAAATGATGAGTGAAAGAGGATGAGTGATATTCCATATGCTTCGACAATTGGGTCTATCATGTATGTCATGTTATGTACTAGACCTGATGTCTCGTATGCTCTGAGCATGACGAGTAGATACCAGTCTGATCCTGGTGAGAACCATTGGATAGCAGTCAAGAATATCCTTAAGTACTTGAGAAGAGCTAAGGATGTATTCTTGGTATTTGGAGGAATGGAAGATGATCTGGTTGTAAAGGGTTACACAGATGCAAGCTTCCAAATCGACAAAGATGACTTTAGATCGCAGTCTGGGTTCGTGTTTATGCTAAATAGGGGTGTCGTTTGTTGGAAGAGTTCCAAGCAAAGCACTGATGCTGATTCTACAACCGAAGCTGAATACATAGCAGCATCGGATGCGGCTAAGGAGGCGGTTTGGATCAAGAAGTTCGTTAGTGACTTAGAAGTTGTTCCGAGTATCACTAACCCGATAGAGCTTTATTGTGACAATAATGGTGCTATTGCCCAAGCAAAAGAACCAAGGTCACATCAACGATCCAAATACATTTTGAGACGTTTCCACCTCATTCGAGAAATCTGTGAAAGGGAGGACGTCAAGATATATGTAAGGTACCTACGGATGACAACATTGCGGACCCTCTCACCAAGCCTTTGCCACAAGCTAAACATGATGGTCATGTTAGGTCCATGGGTATAAGATACATGAATGATTGGGCCTAGTGCAAGTGGGAGACTGTAGGTGTTAGTGCCCTAGGCCTATAGAGACAGACTTATTTGTAATGTCATTATTCATTTATATATGAGATCGTTATCATTTTGATTATTGTATATGTTTGCATGTTTACTTTAATAATCGTGTCCCTAGTATTTAAGAAGCACTAGTATGAAGTTTAATGGATAATCATGTGATGATTATATGCATATGGATGCACATTAAATTCATGGGTACTTGTTAGAGAACAAGGTACTGGACTTGACCCATTATGAGATTTATGTCATGGTCGTATGTCATAATTAAATCTCATATAGTTATATCATTGATATCCTTTGACTTGAGATTATCATCGTCTTCCACTCGATGAATATTATGCTTGATATAGTTTAACGTTATCTTTAACCGGATAACAATAAGGGCTATTATTGGCATGATATGATTCTTGTTAGGAAGAATGATAAGTCAAGATGGAAATTTGTCCCTCGTAAAGAGAGATGTTTGCTAGGCCACTCGTAAGTAAGATTGATGATGTACATGACCATGTCCGAATGAATTTATGTGATTAATATCATTCGATTGATCAATTTACTTGGTAACGAGAAAGCAATGAACAATATGAGTTGACGTGGACCATAACTCATGTTCAATATAACATCGTGTGACAATGGGATTGTGATATGTTCTATGTAGGAAATCGAACTTGATATTATATTATTTGGGTAGGCATGATGGCTTGCTAGAGTCCGCTCATGTCTTATGAGGATCGATGTGATCGAACTCATTGTCAACATAATATAGTCCTATGGGGTCACACGCATCGAACGAATTGTCAAAAATGAAGAATATGGAATTTTTGTACACAGGGAACGACTCGTCCCCAGGCCAGAACCAACTATTCCCTTGGCCTGGGACGAGTGAATCTGAGAGATTGTCCTGAGGGACGACTCGTCCTATAGGGGACGACTCGTGACTATAGGGACGGCTCGTGCCCTGGGTTTGTACCAACTATTCCCCGTAAAGGGGACGAGTGTATCTGGGCATTGTGAAGAGGGGACGACTCGTGCCCTGGGGGATGAGTCGTCCCATCGGCGCTGGCAGGTACGTAAATGACTTAAAATTAGGGTTTTCTCGAAGGGAAAATATTTATAACGTATAAATACAAACCCTTGGTTGCCCTAGCAGTCATACACTCGGTTTTTGGGTTTAGAGAAACACAAAAGGGAGATTTTCAATTGAGAACTGAGAATCGAAAACACAATCCAATTCCATAATTCTTCATTGATTGAAAGGAGTTTCAATCAAAGGATCTAGCAATCCACCTAGAATTGTTTTAGGGTTCGTTCAACGCGTAGAATCACATAGAAGATCTTCGCCAATCAAGATCTAAAGTTCGTGATTCAAGAATTGTTCATCAAGGATTCACAAGGTCATCAATCTGGAGTTGGAACGAATTTATCAACGACAAAAGGCATCAAGGTTGGTATTTCAATTTCATACTTCTTAATTAATCATCTAGAACGGATCTTAGGCTCCGGGTTTTCGAGTTAATTTGCTTTCTTCCGCTGCGCATGGACCCTCGAAACCCAACAACATATATATGCAAATACATATGTGTGTTATATGTGTGCATATATACATATGTATTTATATATATATATATATATATATATATATATATATATATAATTAAATATATATACATAAATATTAAGGGTGTAAATGGTTTGGTTTGGTTCGGTTTGGGTAAATTTACGGATCGAACCACTAGTAACCGGTTTGAAAAAATCTCAAACCGAACCGAACCATGAAAAATTTCAAACCAAACTGAACCAAACCGCCATAGTTTGATTCGGTTTGGTTCGAACCGCGGTTTGATTTTACGGTTCGAACTGCAGTTTACACAATTCAAACCACGGTTCAAACCATGAAATAGAACATTGCTTACACCATTAATTAGAACATGGTTTCAAAATACACAATTCATTGTCATGTTTGTTTGAATTTTCCAAATATAACATACATAAAAGATTCAGTATTTAAGCATAACTTGAAATTGTGCTTCAATATTTATAATAACAACATGCCATTTAAGTACTTATAATAATATGTGCTAAAGAGTGGACAAACATTATTACAAAAATATAAACCAAAAGAAAAAAGAGTTATGGGCTAAAACCCATGAATAGAATTGGGGGTTTTCAAATCTAAATGTATGGTGAAAATGAAAGATATACATATCTACGGTTAATATTGAACAGTTTGGTGGTTTGGTTTATTGGTTCGGTTTGGTGGTTCGATCTCGCGGTCTCGAACCGTGATTTGGGGGTCCAAACCGCAGACCAAACCGAAGCACACGGTTTGACAATTTTTGAAACCGAACCAAACCACGATTACTTGAAAACCGAACTAAACCGCATGGTTTGGTTCCGAACCGTGGTTTGAACCGAACCGCTTACACCCCTAATAAATATATAAGTATGTATCTATAAATATACTGATACACATATGTGTATATATATGTATCAATGTGTCTATGCATACACGTATGTGTATATATGTGTGTGCGTATATGTACTAGTACTATTGCCCGTGCCAATGACACGGTGATGATATGAATTTGGTCGGTCCTATAAAAGTGTATAATGTATTATGCGATAGGGAGGATGGACCGATGGAGAGGTTGATTGCTTGAATGTATGGTTAAAGTTTTATATCATCACCCGAACATCAGTAGCATCATTGAGTAAATATTTAGCCTTACTTGATTTGAACTTAATAGTTAAATTTATTAACCCGGTGAAATAATAAATTTTTTTTTGTTAAACTACAGTCTTAATATTTGATTCAAGCTCTGAAAGAAATCGTACAACACAAATTTACAACATTGTTAAGTAACAATCACTGAATACCTAATGTCTTAGACATTCGAACGTAATTATGTTATTGAAATGAATACTTTTATGCGACGAACCTCTGATTTTTACCTTCGAGTTGTTTATTTCTGTCCTAACATTTCAATTCGATTTGTTTCTTCTCTTCTAAAATATCACTGTCAGCCCTTAGATTAGAGTTACTAAAAAATAATCCAACGATTGAAATTAAAAATAATAATAGCTATTAGATTAGAGCGTTTATGAATTAATCTGGACCCTTCTTTGTTCTTAGTCAATAGGAAGTTTTTCCTGGAGACAATCACAGTTGATCTTTATGGTGGTTGAAGATAGATCCTGACCACTCTTTGTCTTGCAGTTATTCCTGAGCATTATTATAATATATATATATATATATATATATATATATATATATATATATATATATATATATATATATATATATATATATATATATATATATATATAATGTAGTAATACTATACATAACTATTATTTGAAAATTGGCGTGTACCAAATACTCACATCGAAAAAAATACTCGATCCTGCTCGAAAAATTTAGATCACTATTATGACTTTAATGGTCAACTAAATCGAATTTTGATCGTAATTTTATGAAAAATTAGACATTTTTATGCAATTATAAAAATTGTTATTGTTTCACCATTAGAAATATTGTCAGTAACAATTTTTAGAATTTCATGAAAATATCTACACACTTTTAATTATGATTCATTGTTTTTACAATGTAGGGAAATATAAATAAATATATTGATCCATAAATACATATATCATGTAGTACATGTATTATATGTGTATTTATTAAAAAAATAATAATAATTAGAGTTTAACGAGCCGAATTCGAGTTGTTCGCGAACAAAAAATAATTCGATTTTTTAACGAGCTAAACAAGTCGAGCTCAAACGAGCCGAGCTCAAAACCGAGCCTGAAAAGTCGGTTCAAGCTAGAGCTCGAGTTTACTTCGAGTCCACTCGAACTCGAGATTTTACGAGGCGAGCTCGAGTTAGCTCAATTTGTATAAGAGCCCTACGAATTGAGTATATAGCGAGTTACCGGGTAATGGATAGCTTTTGACCGGCCTACTCATCATCAAGAACTAACTTGATTTAATCTGACTCCTCAAATATAATGTCGCGTATAAAGTTATTTTCATTAGTCATTTCTGTTATCCCAAAAAATAGTTTTATTTCCAAAACTATTATATTAATATTATTGAATTTCTAAAGTTGCCATTTAAGTAATAAAAGTGAGAGATGAAAGTGGAATAAGAGAAAGTAGTAATGCAGTAGCAGTATATAATTAGCGATAAAAAAAGGGAGAGATGAGAGTGAAAGAGAAAGTCACGCAGTAGTAAAAATTGTCATGTCTTCGTCCCACAATATATGTCCAAGAAAATTTAAATTTGCTCTTAATTATATTTTTAATAAAGAGAAAATTTGAAAAAATTTAGTATATTCATACATATGCTAAGTGCTCTTTGATAGTGATCATTTCATGTCTTGAACACTGATTTAATATCATGATAATGCAAAACGAAAAGGCCAATTTCTTAAATTAACGATGTTTTACCTTCATTATCAAATAATGCAATAAACTTATTTTTAATCTATGGCGTCAAAATCTGATGGGGATATTGATCTGATACCAACTAGTATGTTGCATTATATGAAGAAAAAAAATGTAAAAATACGTTGTTGAGTGAGTACGTAAATCGATTACCCATGGCAAAAGTATTATCTACAACTTCACAAAATTATGTTAGATATCCCGCCTAAAAATGGTCAAGTTTACTCAAACCACTCCCAATATAATCCATTTAACATGAAAAATTATCAGCATATCATTATATTCAAATGTTTCATTTCGGCGCTATTTCTTAATAACCTTTGCCCGAATTAAAAAAAAAAAAAAGATAACCAAAAAATGGTTGATTGAGTAGCCAAGGAAATGTAACATTATATGACAGATTTTCAGATGCTGTGCATTGACACATAGTTCACCTTAAACAACATCGAAAAGTTGGCTGCAGCAAGCAAGCAAGCATTCTCTAAGATCTCACAAGTACTGCTCTTGAATCCTGCCTCTGTTTTGTTCCCACCACTGCCTTGCATTCATTTCTCCAAACTTTTCTCGGCTGCATCAATAACCCATTTTCTTCCCAAAGTCAATAAACCAATTACAAAATGCTGCGTAGTTTAAGGAAGACATAAACCAAACTAAATCCATTGTTTATTTAATCAAAGACCGGATCTGAACAGCTGTTTCAGAATTTTTTAAAAAATATATAGGCAAGTTGGGAAACTTTCAGATCCGCTATTCAAAGTCACAAAGGGGAAAATAAACAAATATCCCAATACCACAGCTTTCAAACTACCCCCCCCCCCCCTCAACCCACCCAAAAAAAAAATAGTCAGGCAGCTACCATGTATGTGAGTTTGTGCCAGAGCCTGAATTTTACCCCTAGGATTGATGTTTAACGTTACTTTTTAGTACTTCTTGAATTTTACCCCTAGGGTGAGAAAGGACAAGGGATTTACCTGAATCGTACACGTCTCAGTTCACGGGCACCACCTGGCAATGCTCTAATAGTGATGTAAACTCCTGGCTCATCCTGTTCAACCCATTCAGTTTCCATGTCACTAGCATTGCTCAAGGACAGCTCTCCAGAGTGATCAGCCTCTGATAAACTAGTTCTTGCTGAAGCATCAAGTGATGATGTCTCGGTTTTGGCCCCACTGATGCTGGAAAGCTTCGGGGTTGAAGCAAGATTAGACTCGTGATAACGACGGGATTGCATGGGATGATGGTCAAGTGACTCTGATGACGAGTATCCCGTTCCCATTTGCTTATAAAAGTTCCGGGGCAGGCGCTCCTTGCATAGTGGTGGTGTCACGGGGCTGTTCTCAACGGATTCAACTTTTGAGTTCTGAGAAGGGAAAAAACTATGTTTAGACATGGGAATATAAGCACAATATAGTAATATACACATCTTGCTAGAATTATATAATTACTACAAATTACAACAGCTTGGTTACTGAATAAATAATCCCTCCGTCCCAATAGAAGCTTCCCATTTTGCCATTTTGGGTGTCCCGTTAAAAGCTTCCACTTTCCTTTTTTGGCAAAGGAATCTTTACTATTCCCTCCACTCATTCTCTCTCCTACATTATTTTAATACTCACAACACCATTATAATTTTACTATTCCCACCACTCATTCTCTCTCCATTTTCAAATTACACTCACAACATTTTTTCTTCCCACTCATTTAATTAATTTGCGTGCAAGGCAAAAAACGGGCAGCTTCTATTGGGACGGAGGGTGTACATTACTTATTGAACCCACAGAAAACTTTAGGATCAACATTTAGCTGAGACTGAGAGTGCAAGAAATAGAAGTAATTTATAGAGTGCATAGTCATCCACAGCGATCTATATGCAGAATTTCAAATTATTCATGCAAGGAGAGAATTTGGAAATCATAACACAGTCATACTCCCTCCGTCCCAAAATTAATGTACAAAAAACATCAAATTTGCTCTTGATCAAGAGTAAATTTGGACATTTTATAGACAGTTATTTTGGGTCGGAGGTAGTACCACTCAAAAGGTGCAGATTTTTTTTTTGACTCAATGTTGCTATTGGTTTGTAAAAGCTCACCTCATCTACAGACCTTGCTGGAGTTTGTAGTGGCACTGCTTCACGATTGAACCTCTGAACATTGTATAACTCCATTACCTTGTCATAGTTCTCCGCCCACCACCTTTGCGCTTGCCACTTATTAAACATTTCACGGCTGATGAAACCATCAAAACATTATTAACACCAAAAATCACCCTTATTGCTGGGAGAATGTAGCATAGACTAGATATTAGTTATTATCCTAAAAAATAGAGAGAACTTAAGTGATTAACTAAAAGGGCACATGGCAAACATCAGGTTGAAAGTCTATCATCAATGTTACATATATTTCAGTCAATACAATACCATAATACAAGGCACGATTGTTCTCTTTTCTTTTTAGCACAATATTCTGTAGCAGCCCAGGTAGATAAAAGAAGATATGAATGATACAACAACCAGCCTTTTACCTGTAAGACTTTACTTTGAGACTCTAAAACCGGTTTAGACAAATAAACATCGCTAGAGTATTTAGTATAAAGTCATATGGATATAATTGCAAATATCTTGAAGAGCAATGGAACACTGAAACCTGAAAATAGTATGGAAGATAAGAGTCCACAGTTTATAGACTGCGCAATATCTTGGTAAGTTTATGAACTATTTGGACAGCAAGATTTAGTGGTTTGTCTAAAACCAGAAAGACATCATTACATATCTTAATCAACGTGTAAGAATGAACTCTACCTCTGTCCCAAAATGAATGACCAAAATTGAAAAAAAAAATTGGTCATTCATTTTGGGATGGAGGGAGTAATAAATAGCAACAATAGAAATGGCGGGATGTTTAGGGGCTTAGGGAAAATGGATATGTACTAGCTCCTTACTGCTAGTGCAGCACAACAAACTAATACACTTCTTGAAATTACGAAGCAAGCTCCAACCTCTGATGCTATAACAAGGAAAACTCCTGGAATTCTAAAATTTCAAATGGACTTCTCTATCTCCTACTATTCTCTAGTTGTCTTTGACGAAAAAAGACAATCAAGGACACATAATTCTATTCCAAATAGTGAAAGTTAAGTAACTTATTTGTGGATGGATACGCATCCTACATTTTAGAATTCACAGTTTGCTGAGACCATACATATTTGGAGTTTAAACATCTAAGTGGCGCCTCTCTCTCTTTTTTTTTTCTTGGATGGGGGTATCAATGATTGTCATTACTGCATAATCTAATAGCAACTTTAACATCCATGATCACAAAAGTAGATTCTTCAGTACATAAATGGAAGGCAATTATACCACCACAACATGTACAGTTTTCTGTCTTGTTGATCTTATGTTTTATCGATTATCATCAGTCTTCACGTCAACAACACCTCACCCACCGACCAGGCTCCCATTTATATTTTCATGGATAGAGAACAGAGATTGTCATTAATGCTGAATCCAATGGCAATTTTGACATCGTCACAACAAGTAGATAATAGTTCTCTACTACAGAAATGGAAGGCAATTATACCACCACTAAGTGCAGTTTCTGTGTCTTGTTGATCTTATATCTTATCACTTAACATCAGTTTTCACCTCAACAACACCTCACCCTTCCTTCCCAAAAGGAAAAAAAATCTAGGTACAGGAGAAATTCACCAATAGTTAAATTACACGGCCAATTTATGCATTTTTGTAAAAAGTCCAGGCTGTGAAGAGCCATGGACCTCCTTAATACGGATTAGAAAAAGTTTTTGACACTGTCAAAGCTCATCTCAATTAAGGCGAGCTGCGACATCAGCAATTTCCTAGATCAAAATTTCACTTATATATTTAATAATTGACATATGGGAAGATTCTAGATGCTTTACATAAGCTTCAGAGCTATAAAACAAATCCCTAATCATCAGCAGACAGTAAGAATAAAAGATAAGGTCACCTTTCAAGTACAAGCCTAAAGCAAAGATAACTGTCCCAAGGGCTCAAGCACCCATTGCATGGTGGGTACCAAAACCTTGGCCACATCAACAAAAGACAACCTATAATTCCTCCAGTGCTTAATATGCAGATCCATTTATGTCCTACAATTTCAGCTTTCATAAAAGATCCATGGTTCCATCCCGAGCAGTACTACATGTTACCCATCAGAAACATCAAATGATCATAAAGAAGGAACTCCCATGTGGTGCCCAACAACTGCATGCTAAACTTTAGCATGATCCAAGGAATGAACCAATAGGTGTCTATTATAACGCATAGTCACTTTCCAATGATTGGACTGAAATTTAAGCGTAAAATATGAACCACTCTAACTCGGTGGACTTGATTTATCAATGGTCCTCATCAGATTTATTTTTAAATCTTATAAACCATCTAAGGGTCCAACTACAGGATTAGTAAAATAATTCACTAGACCATACGCACAAGACAAGGTGCCAGAATTTTCATTACCTCAACCATTGACCGATATTTAGAGTTTTCGTGCAACATGATTTGACTTCAACTGGAAAGTGGCCAAGCTAAATAGGATTTTTTAAAGCAAATATACCCCACTTTAGTGGGTCACTTCCATAATTTGAGCAAAATTGAACCCTAAGTTTGGTTTCACATGCAAGTTGATTCAACTTTAAGATAAAAAATCAATACAGGAACTAAAAAATTGCAATTATCACTATCAAACAGATCAGAAATTCCGGAAATGGATCCAATCCGGAGCAAAGGAAAAGTGAATTATACCTGAACCGAATCCTCTTCAAGTCATTGCCACCCTCAGGCAACGAAACAAATGTGATGAGCACACCAGGCTCAACTTGAGCAACCCATTCCTTGAGTTCATCTTCCTCCATGAACACCACGGACTCAGTCCGGCCGCTGACTGAAGCAGGTGTGCCCTCACCGCTCGAAAGCCCCTTCAATCTCGCCTCCATTTCCTTTCCCCAAACTCTAGGCGTAGATTCCGAACCACCAGTTCGCTGGTACGCGTAATGAAACCTATCAGAGACGGAGCCAGTATCAGAATCGGCGTAAGTCCGGTTCGGATTATGATTGGACGATCCGGAACACGGCTTGCAGTTCTTGTACGCTCCGGATGCCTTCAGTGCCATATCCTTGATCTATAAAACCAAAACAAATAAACGGAAAATACACAAATTAGTAAGAATTCAGCTACATTAACAACAAAACTTTCTGAATGAAAAATTACAAACAATGTCAACGGCACCTGAGATGTAAGAGCCTTAATAGCTTGTTTAGTTCGGGGAGTAGCGGCGGCGGTGTCGTCATCTTCACGTTCAGGGAGAGATCCGCCCCCAAGCTGCTTAGAACAAGCAATACACGTCAACATATCCGATTTTCTCCGATCTCAAACCCAATCCAAATTCTGTTTATCCAACTAAAAAACGAAGAGCTATCGAATCAAATCACACAGTTATCTCCACGAGGAGAATCTAATTAATGAACAGAACCCCGGCAAAATTCGCACAAAACAGGCGAGAACAGAGTAACTAAGCAGAGTTGACAATGGACATTAATGGCGGAACTAGGGCACGAATTGTAGGCTACAATATACTCAAACTGAGTGAACGCCGGACAGTGAGCAGAAAAGAGGAGCGAGAAACAAGTACACACACATTCTGACTTTCTCTTTTACATATACACTCTGTACTTGCAACAGGCAGTAAGTGTGTGTGAAGATATAGGGGATTAAAGAATGGGTTAGGGAGTCGACGCGATCGGAGAAAGGGGCCGTTGAGAATAGGGGCAAGTGGAACAAGTTGGGAGAAGGGGGTGTGTGGCATTGAATTCTGAGCTGGAATGGTGGGGATGAAGTTATTTGTAGAGATGGACGGATGGGTTGGGCTAGCTTCGTGTGCGCGGGTGTTGTATTTTAAGCGTGCGCCGCGTCACCCATGGATTTCTGGCTCCAATGGTCGATTGCAGCGCACTTGCTGATCCGGAACTGCCCCTTTCAAGAGGAGTTGTTGCAAAATTTAGATTTTGCGCCCTCGGGCACAGCCGAGTGGTAAAGAAATCAGCATTGTCAGGCTTGCGAACTCAGTCGAGTGTTAAAGAAATCAGCATTGTCAGGCTTGCGAACTCAGTCGAGTGTTAAAGAAATCAGCATTGTCAAGCTTGCGAACTCAGCGTGAAGAGTTTGAATTTTGACAGGAGCAACCAATTAATTGGTGATGTAAAAGTGATGTAAGCGCCATTTAGAAGGGTTCCCTTGGAACCAAGAATATAAGGGATGTAAGAGTGATGTAAGCGTCATATAGAAGGGTTTCCTTGGGCAGGGGCGGAGCCAGGGGGCAGGGGGGGCACTTGCCCCCCCCCCCCAGCGGCGGAAATGCAGTGTAATTTTATTTTTTTTTGCCCCCCCCACACCGGATCCGGCGGAAATTAGGGATTTGGTCGGAGATAGGCCGGAGAAGAAAAGAGTCCACGTTTTTTTTTTAATTAATCAAAACGACGTAGTTTTGGTTAATAAAAACAAAAAAAAAAGGCGTCGTTTCAGTTTAAAAAAAAAACAGAGGAGAAAGCATACGTAATTTCCCCTCTCTCTCTCTCTACAAAAATCCTAGCCAATTTTCTCCTCCTCGACGCCGCCGCCGCCGCTCCTTCTCCTCCTAGTCCTTGCTGCCGTCTCTCTCTCTCTCGGTAATTTCTTCTCTCTCTACAAATTTAAATGTGTTTTGATTAATTTTAATTTCTTCACAAATTGATAAGTTTTCAATTGTATTTTTTGTTCGTTTAGGTTTATCAATGGATAGATTTGATAGATTTGTATTAAAAATGACATTTTTTTCGGTTATTTTCCGTTCTGATGAACTAATTTGAACATGATTTTGTGTATGAACCCCCGTGTAATCTTGCCCCCCCTCGGCCAATTCCTGGCTCCGCCCCTGTCTTTGGGGTCAAGAGTATAAGGGGTGTTGTCACCCTGACTATCTTGGGCATATCCCGCGATTTACCTTCGCCAATCACTGAGGGGCCGGTGGCTGGTGGTTTAGGACTTAGTCCGACAAAGCTGAAAATTTGGGTATAAAAAAAAAAAAACATTTAGATCTTGCCACATTTTTTTCTCCTTTTTAATCGACGGTTAATATTAGTTTAATTTAATGTGAATTCCACTTATATATCTTAATTTGATAATGATAAGTCACATAAATTTGATCAAAATTTTCAACTCCACATTCATAAAAATTATTTAATAAATGGAATAAGTTTAAATCATATTTTATTTGTTGTCATTTATGGAAACGAAGAATAGTCTAATTTATTTTTATGTAACTTTTTTTTTTCTCAAACATAGAGTATAATCTTATTTTTAAAGAAAAAATTGCAAATAAAAAAAATCCAACTATTTTTTATTTTATTTTACCACTAAACTATTTTTTGTAATGCAACACATCCAACTCTTGTTTTTTTGCATTACACTATCACTAACTCCGTTAATCCTTCACCGTTAAATGATCATTGCAACGCATAAATGGTCATTGCAATGCATGTGATCGATTTATTGCAATGCATGTGATCGATTTATAAGGGGTATTTTTGATACTTTAATCTAAGAAGTAAAAAATAAAATACAAGATTTAATTGTTCTTTTTCAAAGCCGTAGGGAGTGATTAATAGAGAAAGAAAAAAGAAACCCTATTCCTAAAATCATCTCCCCTTCAGTCGACCGCTCCCTTGTTTCTGTTATCACGCCTCCCCCTCCCTCCCTCCCTTCCTCCCTCATCAACGTCCTCCCTTTCCCCCCATACTGCCTTCAAATCTGACTAGTGTCAATTAATATTTGTAAAGGGGGGATTAGAAGTTGGTTGGTTTGATTTGGGGCCGAAATGAATAATTGTAAATTATCTCTGGTCAAAATGAATATTTGAGTATATATTTTTCACATAGAAATAGAAATATATACTCCCTCCGTCCCACCCGAATTTGGACAAAGTTACTTTACACGGAGATTAAGAAATAACAATAAGATAATAAAAATGTGTGGTAGAAAATGAAGAGAGAGAATGAGTGGAGTTAATAGTGGTTGGTTGAATAAATTGTATGGTGGAGAATGAGGGGAGTTAATGAGTGAGTGGGGTATGCCCATTTTTTTATTATTATAAACTTTCCTTTTTGGGTTGTCCAAATTCGGATGGGACGCCCAAAAAAGAAATTTGTCCAAATTCGGGTGGGACGGAGGGAGTATTATTTTTATATTCTTCTTTAAAAAAAAACAAATAAAGATCATTTAATTTTTTTTGAAAAATATAAGTCAGGAATAATATTTAAAATAAAATAAAACATTTTTTTTGCATTTTTAATTTGTATTATAACATAGTTTAAAAAATAATAATTTATTTTGAAAAAAATAAAAGAAATTTAGTGACTAAATTGAGAAAATATCAATAGGCAAGAGATTATACGTTTGATTTTGATTGTTGAACTAGCTAAAATACCTCATATAATTCGATCATATGCATTGCACAATATTTTAATAGTTTTAATGCAAACGATTTTCCAAGCTCATTATTTAGACTGCTAAAACGAAATATTTTCGAAAATACTAATCTATTTATATGAATAAGAGATGAGACGGACCACAATTTTGGAAAACATGTACAAATCCCGTACAATATGGGAAATGACTCAAATTAAGTCTATAAAATAGAGGGGAGGGGAGTGGGGGTGCACATGACAAAAGTCATAACTAGGCTCCGTTTGTTTGGGGGAAAATATTTTTCGGAAAACATTTTCCCCATTTTTCGGTGTTTGTTTCGCACCGGAAAATTGAGAAAATGTTTTACGCTAAACATGTTTATCTCATTTTCCGAAAAATATTTTTATTTTTCGAAAAATATTTTGTATGAAATCATTTTCCGAAAAATATTTTACGCTAAACAAACGGAGCCCTAGAGTAGATTTTATTTGGCAAGTGACTTTTGAGGGGGTGTGTGTGTGACTTTCGAACGTGCCATATTCCAAGGAAGTAACTTATTAAGTTGGTCACACTCAACGAACAGATTCCATAATGTTTAAGTAATTAATTTCTGACCCCCTCCCGCATTTAACTCTTTATTTAAATCATCGTCCTCTTCCCACCAACGGCTACCTCATTCCGTCATTACTTCATTCACCCCTACCTCGTTTTGCAACTAAGGATATAATTTTTGAAAAAATGTCACAAAATTCACTAACTAGGGTATTTTTGTTCCTATTCGAGCCTGAATTTTGACCCACACCGCACACTGACCCACTAATTATATCCTCTCTTACGTTAAACACAACTCATCACACACCTCCCGAAAATCCAATGATCACTCTCTTACATACACCCAAAAGAAAAAAAATTAATAAAAATAAAGGTTTAGAGTAAATCCTATCACGGATCTCCTACCGTACTTGCAAGTCGGATGTTTGCAACATATTCCCACCTTTTCAGTTAACTGATAATATTAATCTGATTTTATGTGTGTCTCACTTTTAAAAAAACTAGTACATATGCCCGTGTCAAACTAGTACATATGCCCGTGTCCAAGGACACGAGTGTGTTTTTTTTTTTTCAAATTAATTTTTTTTTAATTTAAAAAAAAAATAAAAAAATCAGTTACTTAATTAATTTAAGTAAATCCTCCTAAAGCCTACTCTTAGCCCAAATCCAAAGTCTTAGCCCAAATCCAAAGTTTTAGCACAAATTAAGGGCAAAATAGAAAACAGACTAAATAGTGAGGGCAAAATAGGAAAAAACCCCTCCGGAACTGTTCATAAAACTGTTTACGGAGGGGTTTAATTTATACTATAGATAATTCTGACCGTTTCCCAAATTAAAAAAAAAAACAAAAAAAAACATGTATCTGCACATTACCGATTTGCATAAGAAAAAAGAACATGGCCTTAACAAAAAGTAGTGTCAAATTCATAATAAAAATAAAGGTTTAGAGTAAAAATTAGGGTAATGATTTATGGATGTTGTTGTGTGTGGAGGGTATGCTGGTCTCACTTTAGGGTCCTAAAAACGTGGGTGGGTTGTGTTGGAAAAATATATTATGTATAAAGAAAGTTGTTTATTTTTTTTTAAATAAATTGTTCGTCGTTTGACAAATGTTGGTGATTTTAGTATCATCAACTTATTTTATTGTAATGGTGATTTACTAAGAAATCAATGTGATTTGTATTAGACTCGGATACGAGTAAGGGAAAGTGTGGAGTACACACTCGTTTGAGCTAAAACGAAGTCAACCACGATAAAAAAGTAAAAGTTAAAGGGTAGCACATTTTGCTGATGTGCTCGGTCGAGCAGAGTCCTTGACTCGGCCGAACAGAGCTTAGCAGATTGGCCAAGTCTCTGGAGTGTCTTGCTCGGTCGAGGCATGTGCCTTGCTCGGCCGAGCAGTATGAACAACACGGCCATGCAGTTCATAAGACACGGCCGTGCAGCGTGGCAGAATTTCACTAGACATATGTGATCGGCCGAGCGAGTCCCTTGACTCGGGCGAGCAGTTCCTGAACAGGTGCCTTTTCAAAGTGAAAAGACACATTGCTTGGCTAAAGTCATGTCTTTTGATTGTACCATTTTACTGATACATCTCCATCTGTTTAAATACAGATGTTTGATCTCATTTGTAACACACATAACATACAAGAGTGATACAACAATAACGAAAGCACAAATAATTCTCAAGTTTAGATTTGTTCTCTTTGCCTAGAAACAAATTGAGTGATTGTCTTATCCCAATAAGGATTTCGTGTAACCCAGGCAATAAGGGTCGAAATACTTTATTCGGAAAGTGGATTATACACGATTCAATCACATATCCGGCATCAGTATCAAGATCAAGACCCTATATTTCCCCTACAAACGAATAAAATATTTGTGATACTCATGGCTGTGGAAGTACTTTGAAGGAGATGACGACAAAGTTTGGAAAGCTAGACAAATTTGAAGGACAAGACTTCAGGCGTTGGCAGAAGAAGATGCACTTCCTTTTAACAACGTTAAAAGTAGTGTATGTTCTATCTACCCCTATTCCGAAATTGCTTGAAGATGACAACTTGGAAGCAATCAGACGTAGATCAAAGTGGGAGAACGATGATTACATCTGCAGAGGACACATTTTAAATGGTATGTCTAATTCTCTATTTGACATCTATCAAAATGAGGAATCTGCTAAAGAGTTATGGGATTCTCTTGAATCCAAGTACATGGAAGAGGATGCTTCTAGTATGAAGTTCCTTGTGAGTAATTTTAATAATTACAAGATGGTCGATTCAAGGCCTGTCATGGAACAGTTCAATGAACTCCTTAGAATCTTTGGACAATATACACAACATGGGTTGAAGATGGATGAGTCAATATCGGTTTCAAGTGTGATTGATAAGTTGCCTCCCTCCTGGAAGGATTTCAAACGCACTTTGAAACATGGTAAAGACGATCTGTCTCTGGTTCAACTTGGTAGTCACTTGCGCATAGAGGAATCTCTTAGAGCGCAAGAGGATGACAAAGGCAAAGGAAAGGAAGTTGCTGGACCCTCGGTCAATATGATTGATGGGGGTGAAAACAATAAAAACAAAGGAAAGAAACGTAGTTTCAATGACAATGGTTCTGGTTCCAACAAGAAGCCTAAATTGGCATGTTGGAAGTGTGGCAAATCTGGTCACTTTAAGAAGAATTGTCGTGTTGGAAACAACAAGAAAGGCGCAAGCACAAGTGGTTCGGGAAAGGGGTCTAAGGACCATTTTCAAAACCAAGGTCAGATTTTAATACATAGTTGGAACAGATTTATTAAAAATTCTGTTTCACTAATTTCTGAGGCATTTTATGTGCAAGATGATGCTATTGCGTGGTGGATTGATTCCGGTGCCACAACTCATGTTTGTAAGGATCGTTGTTGGTTTAAGACATATGAACCAATGGAAGACGGATCTGTCCTTTACATGGGTGATGACCATTCCGCTCCTATTCAAGGAAGAGGAAGCGTGGTGTTGGAATTCAGTTTGGGAAAAACTATTTCTTTGTTTAATGTTTTATATGTACCTAAACTTCGTAAGAATTTAATTTCTGGTCCTGTCTTGAACAAGTGTGGTTATAAACAAGTTTATGAATCCGTTAAGTATATCTTATCAAAATCGGGTGTATTTGTAGAATTTGGTTATTATAATAATGGAATGTTCATGTTGAATTTAAATAAAATTTCTGTTAACTCTAGTTCTGTTTATATGACTTCCTCTATTGTTATCAATTCCTCATTATGGCATGCTCGGTTAGGACATGTGCACTATAAAAGAATGCTTGAAATGTCCAAAGATGGTTTGATTCCTGTTATTGATAATAATACGGAAAAGTGTAATACTTGCATGTTGACAAAAATCACTAGAAAACCTTTTAAAAGTGTTACAAGGAATTCTGTAAAACTTGAATTAATTCATAGTGATCTATGTGATTTTCATGCAACTCCATCTTTAGGCAATAAAAAGTATATTGTCACTTTTATAGATGATGCTTCTAGATTTTGCTATATTTACTTGCTGCATGCAAAAGATGAAGCCCTAGATAAATTTAAAATTTATAAAACTGAAGTTGAACTTCAACTAAATGGCTTGATTAAAACCTTACGTACGGATAGAGGTGGTGAATATTATGATCCTAAATATTTCCAATCCGTAGGGATAATTCATGAGACTACGTCTCCTTATGTACCACAACAAAATGGTGTGGCTGAAAGGAAGAATAGAACTCTTGAAGAAATGGTTAATGCCATGTTGTCTTACTCGGGCTTGAGTGACGGGTTTTGGGGTGAAGCCATGTTAACGGCTTGTCATCTATTGAATAGAGTTCCTAATAAAAGGAACAAAATTACCCCATATGAGCTTTGGTATAAGAAACTACCAAACTTGACATTTTTGCGAGTTTGGGGTTGTAGGGCCGTGGTTAGGCTCCCGAATCCTAAAAGGAAAAAGTTGGGAGAAAAAGGTATTGATTGCATCTTTGTTGGATATGCTGAGCATTCCAAGGCTTATAGGTTTTATGTTATAGAACCTAATGAATTCATTTCTATTAACACAATTATAGAATCGAGAGATGCAATCTTTGATGAGAATCGTTTCTCTTCAATACCTAGACCCAAGGATGTTATACCAATGTCGGCTGAATCTCAAATGGATGATCATTCAATTGATGTACCAAGTGAGACACCCGAACCTCGTAAGAGTAAAAGAGTAAGGAAAGCTAAATCATATGGTTCTGATTTTCAACTATATTTAGTTATGGGATCAAGAGATCAAGTTGAATCTCAATACTCTTACTGTTATAGTATAGAGGAGGATCCAAGAACCTATGATGAAGCAATAAAATCTCGAGATGCTGGTTTTTGGAAAGAAGCAATCGATGATGAGATTAGTTCTATTGTGGAAAATAATACATGGGTCTTGTCTGATTTACCACCAGGTTGTAAACCTTTGGGGTGCAAATGGATCTTCAAAAAGAAGATGAAAGTCGATGGAACAATTGACAAGTTTAAAGCTCGATTGGTAATCCAAGGCTTTAGACAAAAGGAAGGGATCGATTACTTCGATACCTATGCACCGGTTGCTCGTATCACTACCATTAGATTACTGATAGCTTTGGCACTATTCGTAATCTATTGATCCATCAAATGGATGTCAAAACAACATTTTTAAATGGTGATTTGGAAGAAGAAGTGTATATGAAACAACCAGAAGGATTTATTATGCCAGGTAATGAGCATAAGGTATGTAAGTTAATTAAGTCATTGTATGGGCTGAAGCAAGCACCTAAGCAGTGGCATCAAAAGTTTGATGAGGTTGTTTTGTCGAATGGTTTTGTATTAAATCAGTCCGACAAATGTATATATAGCAGATTTGATGAATCCGGTAAAGGTGTAATCATCTACCTATATGTTGATGACATGTTGATTTTTGGCACAGACCAAAATGTAGTTGATGAAACTAAGAAGTTTTTGTCATCAAAGTTTTCTATGAAGGACATGGGAGAAGCCGACGTAATTCTTGGTATAAAGATTAAACGGATGAACAAGGAAATTGCAATTTCACAATCTCATTATATTGAGAAAATTCTCAAGAGGTTTAATTGTGATAATTGTTCTAAAGTTAGTACTCCCATGAATTCTACTGAGAAACTTGTATCAAACACTGGTAAACCTGTGTCACAGCTCGAATACTCAAAAGTCATAGGCAGTTTGATGTATGCTATGACGGGCACTCGACCTGATATTGCTTATGCAGTTGGACGATTGAGCAGGTTTACTAGTAATCCTAGTAGACAGCATTGACATGCTATAACAAGGGTGTTCAAGTACTTAAAAGGTACTATGGACTATGGTTTGTGTTATAGTGGACATCCTTCTATATTAGAAGGTTACACAGATGCTAGTTGGATCAACCAAGAAGATTCATCTTCTACTAGTGGTTGGGTGTTCTTGCTTGGAGGAGGTGCCATTTCTTGGGCTTCCAAAAAGCAGACATGTATTACACATTCTACAATGGAATCTGAGTTTGTAGCATTGGCTGCTGCTGGAAAAGAAGCGGAGTGGCTTCGGAACTTGATATATGATATTCCATTATGGCCAAAACCGATATCACCAATGTCTATCCATTGTGATAGTATCGCCACCTTGGCTAGGGCCTATAGTCGATTTATAATGGCAAGTCTAGACACTGGGTGTCGACATAGTATGATTCGGGAGTTAATCATGAATGGTGTGATGTCAGTTGAGTTTGTTCGGTCGCAACAAAATTTGGCTGACCACTTGATGAAGGGGTTAGCCAGAGACTTGGTAAATAAGTCTGCAATGGGAATGGGATTAAAGTCCATTTAATCCTCTAATTGTGAGATACTCAATTCCCTTCTAATATAACGTTAGAAGCTTGAATTCAATGTGGAAAGCTCGCTGTTGGAGATTGGAACACATGTTATTATCTTTCCCAAAGTATGTGTTCAGACCTGCAAGTAAAGGTTAGGTTGAAGAATATCTTCTTAATAGTTCCTTTGAAAAATTGCTAATGCAGGTGCAAGATTAAAGGAACTACCTATGTGGACATGAAGTTTTGCCGCTTCAAGAAGCTAGGACTTGGCTTCCTATATGTTCACTATTGGATATGGACACATGGCTTGTAATAGTGTCAAGGTTAAACAAAGAGAATTGTACTGAACTTATGTGTATAGTATCTTCAGGTATTCATATGAGTTGACGGGTTCAATCGTTAGGACACCCCGATTCTCGAGTATTTGAAATGTGTATTATACTAAGATGAAAATTCAATCGGAAGACATTTTCATTTATGCATTCGTTTGTTTCGTTATTTATAAAGTTTAGTAAATCAAAGGATTATACTAAAATGGAGGGGATTTGTTGGTGATTTTAGTATCATAAACGTATTTTATTGTAATGGTGATTTACTAAGAGATCAATGTGATTCGTATTAGACTCGGATACGAGTAAGGGAAAGTGAGTACACTCTCGTTTGAGCTAAAACGAAGTCAACCTCGATAAAGAAGTAAAAGTTAAAGGGTAGCACATTTTGCTGATGTGCTCGGCCGAGCAGAGTCCTTGACTCGACCGAGCAGAGCTTAGCAGATTGGCCAAGTCTCTGGAGTGTCTTGCTCGGTCGAGGCAAGATGCCAACACGGCCGAGCAGTATGAACAACATGGCCGTGCAGCTTGGCAGAATTTCACTAGACATATGTGCTCGGCCGAGCGAGTCCCTTGACTCGGCCGAGCAGTTCCTGAGCATGTGCCTTTTCAAAGTGAAAAGACACATTGCTTGGCTAAAGTCATGTCTTTTGATTGTACCCTTTTACTGATACATCTCCATCTGTTTAAATACAGATGTTTGATCTCATTTGTAACACACATAACATATAAGAGTGATACAACAACAACGAAAGCACAAATAATTCTCAAGTTTAGATTTGTTCTCTTTGCCTAGAAACAAATTGAGTGATTGTCTTATCCCAATAAGGATTTCGTGTAACCCAGGCAATAAGGGTCGAAATACTTTATTCGAAAAGTGGATTATACACGATTCAATCACATATCCGGCCTCAGTATCAAGATCAAGACCCTATATTTCCCATACAACAAATATTATTGTGGGTTAATGTTTCATTTCATGTGAACATTGAAATTGAAATGATATATCCAGATATCCAATTTGAGATTGTATGAGAAAGATATGATAGCTCAAAATTAATGGGTTGAGAATGTAAATTTTATTGATGTTCCATGATTCTTAAATTAATGAGGGATTAATATGAATCATTGCCTTGGGATTAGGGGTTATAAAGTGTGAAATTAAACCCAATAAATACAAGGTAATGACTCTCATATTAATTCAATGATTAATTAAGAATTCATCACATGGTTATTGAAGATATAACTAGAGAAACCCACAACAAATGAAAACAACTTTTTTCATCAATCTTCCTCCTCTCCTTTGCAATTTGGTTATCTTCTTTCTTTGGCCTCCTATAAGTTTATACATGGTGATTTTGCCCAAAAATAGTGAGATTTGTCGGAAATTCTAGTGTGAAATAACAGTCTGTTTCGTTAGTTTTATCCTGGGAGACGAACGTATAAAACAACCTCAATCACAACTCGGTGATGGGACGCATTTGCATTAAGCAGAGTGTGTTACACACGATTCGAACAATATCAACACGATCAATTTACGATTTTTTCCTTATTTAATTTTACATTGTAAATTATATTTCAATATATTGTAATTCTTTTTTTATGTTTTTATGTTTATAGTAAAATTTTATCTATAACAGGTTGGACATAATAATGACTCACAGTCACAAATAGCCAAGGCAGCATCCGATTGTTGTAAAAGTAGTACATTCCTCTTTTTAACATTTTATTCTATTCTGGTTGTACATATGTTTTTACGTACCGTATCCACTCATTGAGTAGGTCTAGCGAGAAACGTGTTTCTCCATAAGTTATGGAGAAACGGGTTTTTGGATATCCAGAAGCTCTGGGATTGATATCCAGAAGCTTTGGGACGGATATCCAGAAAAAAGATTTGAAACCAAATCCAAGGTCAAGACCAAATTTATGATTCTGGATATCACTTTCACAAGGTTCTGGATATCCAGAACATTGAATATGAATATCCAGAAGCCTTAAAACTTATATCCAGAAGCCAATTCTAAATTTTTGGATATCACTTACATAAGGTTCTGGATATCCTTTCAAAGGGTTCTGAATATCCAAAACCTTTGAGACTGATATCCAGAAGTAACCATGGGCCAAGGTCATGACCAATACAAAATTTCTGGATATCCTTTCAAAAGGTTCTGGATATCCTTTCAAAGGGTTTTGGATATCCAGAACCTTTGAGACTGATATTCAGAAGTAATCATGGGCCAAGGTCATGACCAATACAAAAATTTCTGGATATCCTTTCAAAAGGTTCTGAATACCCATAACCCGTTTCTCCATAACTTATGGAGAAACGTTTCTCCCTAGAATTTGGCCCACTCATTACTCATGCACAAGTATATCCACTTATGTCGCTCACATTCCATCATTGCTAATGTTATTGTATCATATGATATCATGTTTTTTTTTAATTATTATTATTATTATTATTATTATTTCACTTTTTTTTTAAGAAAATAAATAATTATAATGCACTTTTCAATGATATAATTATTGTGCATCAAAGGAGGATTCAACACCATTAAATAGGACGCAAATGCACCCATTTACTTTTCAAAATTAAAAGTGAAAAAAATATTTCTCTTAATTTATAGGAATATATAATAAGAATAAGAAATGCATTAATTAAGACATCTTGTGCATGTAATTTAATGGCTAAGAACCCTAATTTTAGGGCAATAGGGCTCGAGTTCAATAATTGACACAATGACACCATCATTTTAGTTATGATTTTCTTATTCATGCCACTAGTGTTGTACAGAGATAAATAGGATATTGTTTTTAAGTAAAAATAAATAGAACATGGTCTTTACAATATTTGACAATTACATTTTGAGAAAAAAATGGGTATTATTTTAGTTTCATCTTCTTAATTTGTTTTGGAAACTTCAACATTATTTTAGGGCAAAAGTATTTTTTTTAAATGAGTTTTTTATTAGTAAATTACTTAATTTATTACAAAATTGACACTGAAAGTGTGCATTTAATAAAAACTAGACCCCAAACTTTTTATACGGAAAGTAATATCGAATGTTGATTGAGCTAAAAAACTTTGGCTTGTGATAATCAAAATAACAAGAAAATTAAAAATGAAGATTGTATTCATAAAATTCGGTATACCAAATTATTATTCAATTAGGTTTGGCCGTGTTAAAAAAATAAAAAATAAAAAATAAATAATAATAACCTATGATTAGCATCAATTGAATGGATTATCACACAATAATCTATCGGGCTGAAAACGAAATTTAGAGGCATAAACGATAAGGGAGTGTGGCTCAAAATAAAATAAAATAAAATAAAAATAAAGGAGTTTGGGCAGATATTAAATGTATTCATTTGATGTTGACCTTTGACTAACTTTTGTATATTTTAACATGAGATCTTCTCAACTTAATTTTGGTAGTATGTACATCTTGCTTTATTGAAAGATTAATTAATATCAACTTATGGACCGAAATTATTGTTATTGTCATTGATGATTAAATAAAAGCAATGAAAATGGTATTGTGGTCTTTTTTCCTTTTCTTTTTTTTTTTTGGTGGAAATAATTAATTCATATGACTCATAATATGTGTTATAATATGTGTTATGATTTATTATTAATATGACTCATATATAAGTTCAAAATATACTTCATTTGTCTCACAAAAAGATGATCTCACTTAATCTTCGTATTCAACTCAATTAAATTTTAACATAATTTAATTTAATTTTTTTAAGCAAATCTAAAAATAGCTATTCATAATGTTTCCATTGAGAAACTAATAGTATTCTCTATAATTGCATATGAAAGATTAAATTTCATAAATTATATCAGAAATAATGGTTAAAGTTTGATTGATATGATTATAAAAATTAAATTTAAACTATCATTTCTTAAATGGATCCACATTATTGCAATGGAGGAAGTGCTACTTGATGCGCCAATACAAAAATGGCTTGGGCAAATCTATCATAGAGGATCAAACAATATCAACAAAGTACAAGGTCAAATATTACATACTCCCTCCGTTCCGCTAATATTAGCACACTTTCCTTTTTGGACGTCCCACTAATATCCGCACACTCCCAAAAAGGAAACTTTATATTAATAAAATATTCATATTATTATCTCTCTCCTACATTATTTTAATACTCACAACACCATTATAATTTATTACACCCTCCACTCATTCTCTCTCCACTCATTCTTTTACACTCACAACATTTTATTAAAATATCATATTCCTTAATTTCCGCGCAAACAGTATTTGTGCTAATATTAGCGGGACGGAGGGAGTATGTATATTAGTTAATGAGTCTCTAATTCAGAAGGAGCCCATAAAAAAAGTCATCTTACCTTATAAATAGAAGGCTCTCTCCTGATAAAATGAGGCATTACACTTTTTACTCATTCAAGTTCCATACTTCATAATCTTTCTCTCCCTACACTATGTTCTTACTCTTACGTCGTAGCCTCATCGCCGGGGACCACCCCTAACTTTGAGTTAACGATTTTCTCTATTATCTCGAATGAAAGAACACTTTTTATTATGTCAGATATTCGACCATCTTTCTAAGGGCCGATCACGTTCCATACCCATTTTCTTGGTATCATCAGTACTCATTTTTTCTTATAAAGATAGAGGCTGAGTTGGCTCTCTCATAAGTTTCCTTTATAAAAAGTTGAAGGCAATTAAAAAAAATAAAAATAAAAGACTTGGTTGGGTTGGGGGGGGGGGTGTGTGTGTGTGTGTTGTTATTGGAGAAATTTTGGAGTTAGAACATTCTTAAAAGTAAAGAAAGATGTACTTGGTTAAGTAACAAAACATCCTTTAAAATATTCAAAGGCTTCTAATAATAATAATAATAATAATAATAATAATAATAATAATACAGTATGATGCTTTACTTGCTGAATTTGAGAGCATAAAGTTAATGCAAAGTTGTGTTGTACTTGCTTTATTTAGCTGCATTCCAATGAGACTCAGACTCCCCTTTTTGCTTCGATTAAGCAAAGCAAACCCTTCAATCTAAAAGCTCTCTCAATTGTGTGTTTCTTTTCTTTTTCTTTTTCTTTTTTCAAAAATAACTCTCTCAATTTCTACTTTCTAAACTTCCATTTTATTTTAGTAAATTTTATGTAATTAGACTACAGTTGAAATAATAATGTACAATGTAAATTATTTAATATAATATACTTCCTCCGTTCCAAAATGTTTGTCCCATTTGACTTTTTTGTTGAACTTTGACCATAAATATATGACAATTTAATTATGTTCATGAAATTCTAAACATTTCTATTGATTCACCATTAATAATATTATCAACAACAACTTTTAGAATTTCATAAACATGATTAATCTCTCATATATTTGTGGTCAAAGTTCAACAAAAAAGTCAAATAGGACAAATATTTTAGGACGGAGGAAGTATAATATATATTGAAATTACATCGTCTGTTAATTATGGAATGAAGGTGTAAATTCATCTAACTATTATTTATAGAAAATTATGACACAAATCCCCCATTCTACATCTAATGATTGAATCAACTCGTGTAAAAAGAAAATGTGGTATAGTTGCCTTTCACTTTGTATCAACTCATAGAAAATTATGTCCCAAATCCCTATTTTACATCTGAACCGAACCGGAATAAAAGTGATCATCATGATTCTTGCAGCATTAACATTCAAATACGAAATATTTTGAGTAGTAATTTTACGTTATTAATTTTAATAAACATTTCAATAATGTTCTTAATAATATTTATAATAATAAATTTCACTAAAATATTTAAATTAATTCAAAATTATTAATCAAAGTAAAAAAGAATAAAAAGTAGAAAAATCGTTTCAAAGACGGAGAAGGGGGAGGGAGAATTTAACAAGAGAACACTTTTTGCACACTCAAAGTAGCTAGGGGAATTTATTATTTTAATGTGATTCTTTTCCCTTTTATTTTACTTTCATCATCTATTCTCTTTCTTTTGTTTTTCGGAATTTATCTTTGGATTTTACCTACCTTTCCCGCAATATTTCCATCAATCAAACCAAAACCTTAGGCGCCATTTCAACTTCAAAAACATAACCACTGGTCTCTTAAGATGAAAATTACATACGATACCAAACCACAATTATCGAATTTTCATTAAATTTTGGATTTTTTTTTTATTATTTTACATTTTTTTTAAAATTTTACCACCTCTCTTTTTTTATTTTTTGAGTTGGTATTACAAAAAACGCGTTTTTCCTGACACTTAGAAAAACGTGTTTTGTTTTCCCGTTTGTGCCAGTGTCAGTTTAACAAAGTGCCAGTGTGACAAAGTGCCAGTACATGTGTAACAAAGTGCCAGTGTAAAAAAGTGCAGTACCATTTTAACAAAGTGCCAGTGTAAATAAAGTGCCAGTGCATGTGTAACAAAGTGTCAGTGTAAAAAGTGTCAGTGCCAGTTTAACAAAGTGCCATACACTAACACTGACACTTTGTTAAACTGGCACTGACGCTTTTTACACTGACACTTTTATATACATGAACTAGCACTTTTCACGCTGACACTCTGTTACACTAACACTGGCACTTTGTTACACTAACACTGACACTTTGTTAAATTAACACTGGCACTTGTTTTACACTAACACCGGCATTTTGTTAGACGTGCACTGACATTTTTTTACTCGAATGCTGGCATTTTTTTAGATGTCCCCTGGCATTTTTTAGATGAATACTTTCAAAACCACCACCAAACAACACCAGTCCACCACTGCCAATTCACTAAAGCCCCCTACCACCCTGTCCGCCTACACTATCTCCATCAAAGCCCCCTTCCACCATCAGAAACCTTCATCTCCATTCAAACCACCAACCTAGAAAATTCAATCCATCATTCCAACCCAACAACCCACCAACTGAACCACACAAGCTCACCAATTCAAATCCAACACACACGCACATAAATCTGAATTCGAGCCTTGATTACAAACATTTGCTCAAAAATTTACAAATCCACGGTGTAAATCCAACACACACACGAACTTAAAATTGCCGAGGAGGGGAAGGAGTTGGTTTTGAATTTGAAGGGTTTGTAACGGACCAACAAAATGAAGATGATGCATCAAGCACCATGAAAGCACCTTCACAATCACTAATTCAAATAGGGTTGGAGGCGGCAGTGGCGTAGATGGGTTTGTGTGGGAGTGGCCGATTTCCCCAATTTAAGAAGACGCAGGCGACATGTTTTACGGTAATTTTAAAACTCATTTTTTCATCAGCTTAGCTTATGAAAAAAATTGTGTTTTTTACAAGATTTTGACCTCTTTTTTTTGCTATTGTTTTCTTAACTCTCTTTGACGATAATTCATGTTTGATGAACCCAATATTATTTACGATGTTCAGTGGCTTTTTGATAACAATATACTAAATTGGGCTTTCAAATTTAAAAACTATAACTCAGCCCGTTTAACTTATTCAGCTGGAGCAGGCCATTTACTGGGCTTTCAACTTTACACTGGCCCCATCTTTTTCCTCATCCTTATCACAATAACACTACACATTTCAAAAATTCACTACTAATTCCTTTCGTCCTATAATCTAATAAAAAAGACTTTTTAACACTTGCATTGCATTGACACTATTTTTAACATCATTACCGGCACTGTTTAACACTATAACTTACAATCATTAACATCACAACACTATTTAACATTATAACGGGCAATTCTTAACAATACAATCGGCATTATTTAACACTACAATCGGCAATCCTTAACACTACTACTAGTCCTCTTTTAGCAGATATTAAAAATGTCAGTTTGAATATTATAAGTGTCATATTGTATATCTAACACTTTATAATTAGAGCCGTTAATACATGTTGTCGGGGTGGGGCGTGTCCGACCCACCAAAGCCCGCCATTAAACGGGGCGGGATTGGCTTACCCGAATTCCTAGCGGGATAGATATTATCCCAATCCAACCCAACCCACCTTTAGTTAGTGGGTCTGACAGGCCATGCAGCCCATCTAAGAAATGAAATTTTAGTCGACAGTGATTCCAACAAAAAACGATCATAGGAGACTCTATTCAAAATGAGCGGTTAAACATATCTTTACTGTTGTATGTTGTCCGCAAATCTGATGTTAAACAAATTCTATTGAAAATATCTTTCAAAGCTTTCTTAAGTTTGCTTTCTTCCTCAAGAATATTGCATCAATGTCCGAAATAACAGTATCTTTAGCGATGCAATGAAATTAAGAATTCAAATACCTCACAAAACTTTGAAACTCATCGTGTTCAACAAAAGAAATTAACATATCATACTTAAGTATTGCATGTGCTAATAGGTCATGTGCAGTCTTTTGTTCAAGTTTAATATTTTAATATTTTTCTCATTATCGATAACCATTTTACATCTATCTATATATAATAATAAGATCTTGGTAATTAAAGGGGGATTGAGGGGCATTTTAGTCTTTTCACAGGATGGCAAATTGGCAAAAAAAAAGGGCTGAAATGGGAGGTGGCGAGCAATGATTGGTGAGGTTTTTTTTTTTTTTTTTTTTTTTTTTTTAATCAAATAGGACACGTGTCGGGCGTAGAGGGAAGGGCAATGTGGACTTTTCACGGGCGCGTGTAGGATACGCGCCGACAATGGCGCGTTTTGCAGATACTCTTTTTTTTTTTTTTTTAAATTATATTTGCCACGTGGCGAATTTTGATTGGCTGGAAAGGATTTTCGAAAAAAAAATTATCCTATTTCTTTGACCTCATTTATTTTATAATAAAATATTTTTTGAAAAAAAATTTTTACACCAAAATTCATAATTTTTTTTCCTCTTTAAATAGAGACTTCTTTCATTTGATTTGGACACAGAAAAAAAATCCTCTTTTTTAAATACTCCCTCCGTCCCAATAAGTGCTTCACCCTTTTGAGTGGACACGCAAATTACGGTAATGAGAGGAAAAAAAAATGTTGTGAGTAGAGAGAATAGTGAATATTCTTTGCAAAAAAAGGAAAGGTGAAGCTTCTAACGGGACGCCCTTTTGGGTAATTAGTGAAGCTTTTATTGGAACGGAGGGAGTATAAACTTCGTAATTATCCTTTGCTAAATTTTCAATTTCTTTTTAGT